>JAQFXY010000411.1:0-30051 GCA_034693865.1 Ceratophysella sigillata | reverse complement strand
TAAAGCAGAAGGCAGCCCGGGTCACCAAATGCCGTGCGCTCCTCAAGCGCTACGCCACTGCGAAGGTCCAACGAACCCTGTATACAAATGGAAGCTGGTTAACGTCGAGGAACAATTTAACTGAAAGAATGACCTAGTCTAAACCATAAAGGCTAAATCTGTTCCAAAAAGTCGTCGGCTGGTCAAAAGGAAACAAAAACCGACCTCAGTGATGATTTGGGCCGGGGTGTTTTTGATGGCCAAGACGCCACTGCACTTTGTCAGCAAAGGTGTTACGCGAGGCGAAGAATTTAATGTCGGACTTGAGTCCCCTGGATAATGGCATATGGTCAAATCTGCAGAAGAAGGTCTGTTCGAAGCCTCATACAAGTATCGGAGCGCTGAAAAAATCTTTGATGCGAGAATGGAGCAAATTCCCCAGGAAAACAGTGCGTAATTTCAGTGACGACTGGCGAACTCGACTTCTGCGCTGCAATATTGCAAAAGGTAGAAACTTGGAAGCGTAAAATACTTCTCTTAATCAAAATTTAATGGTCTTTCTGGGAAAATAAAATTTGAAGTTGAATTCTTAAACCTCGCTGAGCTACACTCGTCCAATCTACTAACACTATTTATGCGACCACTAGGTAGAGTTTTTCGAAATTCAACCGTAATAATACAGTCCAACATTTCTAACTTTGTTGTAGGAAGTAGGACTCACCGAGACAATAAAACAGTAGTTCCAAAGCGTTAGAGACTATAGAGACCCTGTTCCTGTATCTTATGCGTCACCTCGTGTTACCTTTCCTTGGCCATAAACTTCAGCTTTACAATGAACAAGGAATCCAAGATGCAAGCTTCTGCAATCTAATGTAGGTACTGTACACAATACTACAGATAAACCCATAAAATCAAGATTGCTTTGAATACCATGTTTGTAGTTTTTATGATATGCAACCGCATAGGTATGTATGTATAGGTATTAAAATAATCTTACGCTAAACTTTTTTTAAAACCATTCTTTTATTTGGCTGCTGATTAGGGACAGATTATAGATACAGAACATCTGCTAGTGTGTTATAGCCATAGGCGTGCGTTTTCAACTGATCAATCCATTAAGTATCAGTGTCGGCTAAGATAAAAGCAAAGTATGACAATATGAGTTTCCAGCCATTTCAATCCCGCTTAGGTTGGCAAACTGGCAAGACGACAGAAACATTTTAAGCAGGTTATAGAAATCTACCAAAGGAATCCAGGGAATTTCTTTTGCGATATAGTCAGAGGCAATTAGAGCTGCATTCACAAATTCATCATCATAATCTGGGATCCGGGAAAAGCAGTGGCACAGCGGTTGAGTGGGGTTTGTGTCTACCAATGACGAACGAAGTAAGAGATTCAAAATGGCGATTCTTGCAGAAATTTTAAGGTTAATTTTTAGCTCGAATGTTTGCCGCATAAGACTGAATACAAATACATATCGTTCTTGAATTTTGATTCAGTCCGGACATGGAATGGAACCAAATGATTTTCGCAAGTTTTATTATTTGATCAAACCAGTACGTCTAGTCCTCGGAAATCATTGGGCATTAGTGGTTTTGCCTTGACCTTTTGTTTTGATTAAGTTTTTAGATTTGTTGAATAATTTTAATGTACAGTCTTGTGGTTTAATTGAAACTGAGATGCGTGCGTACGTTGGAGACATTTAAAGATTTTCTCTATACAGATTTTAAGGTTATTACTTTTGGGACAGCCCTCGTACCAACCTCGGTTTTGACAGAGTCTAATCGTGAACTTCATTTTATCATGCCAGAATAAGTTAGCAGAACCAACCAGAAAACGAACAAAAAGCTTACGAAATGATATATGGACACAATGATTCATAGATGCAGGTACCAGAGAATGATTAAGCTCATCATACTCTAGGATCAGAGCGATACTTTTGGGATGGGAATGGAACCATAAAACAGTAATTTTGATGCATCCTTCCTGTCACACTTTGGCGCTTTTTTCCTTTGAGCTCTGCTTTCGTGCGTTTGGAAATGGTTGTGGTTTGTGGTAAGCAGTTCTGGAATGGAATAGCCGCTTTCGACTAAATTTTTAAGGTGAAAAGAAAGCCTTAGGAGCTAATGTATTTTGCATCGACCTCTAAAAAATTGTAGTTGATATGAAAAACACAATGTGTATATAATAATCTGCGAAGCATGACAACTGGAACGCTCGTCGCCACACGTTCGAATCTCCCCTTTTCGGATAAAGCGCTTTCGGCTTAAGTGTATTTAGTTTCTAAAAACGTGATTTCAGCTTATATTCTGAACTACATATAATTTACAGCTCGGTTGTAACTTGTCACAGACAGATATTATCAAATGGAGCAAGCAGCGGCTGCGATTTCGACATGAACCATTGTGTTCCGCGTGGAGCAACCCACGCACTTCGGGTTGAATTGGCTCACAATCAAGCAAAACAAACGGCAACTTATTTAGCTACGGTCAAGATTCAAGATGCCTAACTAAGTCATAATACGAGCTTCCAAAGACCGATGGAAATGATCACGTAATGAATTGACGAAGGTGACGGATTTCTAATACTGCAGATGTTAGACACACTAATGCTACACGTCTGAGCTTATAGATATTAGTTGGTTACTGTTAAATTAATCTCTTCCAGCCAGCAACAAGTGTGGCTGCGGCTTAGATAAATCATCTAAACTGAGATTAAAACTTCAAAGTCAATAACATAAGTACGATACGTACAATGTAATCCTAACCAGCCCAATAGGTCAGCCCAGATGCTCTAACTTGATTGGCTGAAAAGGAAGGAATTGCCTGCATACTTAATATTAAGTTCAAGTTAAATACCTACATGTGCTGCTCAGCTCTTAACCTTGCAAGGTAGGACGAAACTATCGCATTGTGCATTGAACAACTACGGCCGCAGTGTCGTCTTCACTGGACAGAATAGATGTTCTCACTTTAAGTTTAGCAAAATTATGGTTCGGCCCAACGCTGTTGCAGTACTCCCCCTTGGCTGCCGCAGCGGTAGAGTTAATTGAAAAATTGTATTCACAGTTATTATCAAGTATACAACTTAAAGAGTGAAATTCATGTTAACCA
The DNA here is from genome assembly GCA_034693865.1 of Ceratophysella sigillata. NCBI lineage: Eukaryota > Metazoa > Arthropoda > Collembola > Poduromorpha > Hypogastruridae > Ceratophysella > Ceratophysella sigillata. The sequence goes on along the minus strand of JAQFXY010000411.1, from coordinate 26,959 downwards.
ATATGAAGTGTGTACCATAATCCGATTTAAAGCCATCTACAACTATCGGCCGGATTAAAATGAGTTATGCTGTTTGTTTGGACTTCGGACAGGCTGACACTCCTACTCTAATTGGGTCAATAGTAAGTTGGGAATACTGATAGACCTTGTACTATTTTGATCTGTGTTTCAGGTGTCGCACGGATGATGATCATAAACAAATACATAAGTGTCTCTAGTAGTACGCCACCAACAACGCAGATTGTTGTGAATTAACTACTGACGTCTGAAGTCACGTTCACTTGCGGCACCAAAATGTTCCACGCGACAAACGCTAAAACTTAGCGAGAAAACAAAATATGTATACATGGAGAATTTAGTAAAGTATGCAACACGTGGAGCAAAATATTTTTATCACGCAGAATGAAAATCCGATAATTATTTTGCATCATCGCCGATGTAGTAGAAGTAGGGATCGTTTATTTTAATTTGTTATGACAGACGCTCATGGCAACGCGTAAATCTGGACTAAACCACACCCAAAACTTATTTCTGAGCGTAAGAATAATTTTGAGAATACCGAGTGTATTTTCTGTACAAAATAATTAGCGATGTCCGCATAGCTATTTATTTGGGCACTATCCCGTTTTAAATCAATTGCAAAGTTCCAAGAGCGTAATAAGTCAATTCCTTTCATTGATGAAATATCTATTCACTTCCAGCATAATCTGAATATTGAATCATATATGCCTGCCTTTGTGAAACAAGTGCATTTCTTTGACAAAATACACACAAATACACCCTATTTCATCTTCTTATAAAATCCTGATGTCCGATAATTACCTATCAATTTCAATTTTCAATATAAGCGTAAAGACTAATTTCCTGATACTCACAGTTTTTTTTGTGCTAGAAGCTTATTGAGATGGCGTTAAGCGTAGGTGTGAAATATGAATCCAATCTATGCCGCTTTTGATTACCTACCGATATAATTGCACACCCAATTGGCTTGTAGGGATATATAGCTAATATCAATAGACTAACTAGATATAAAGGCAGGAAAGATAACTGTTATTCCTGGATTTCGAACTGGGAAGAACAAAAGAAAGAATATGAGCTGTAGCTGCATAGAATTCCTAATAAGTTCAAATTAATTAGAGCCACTCACTCTGGACAGGAGCTGGAGAAAGCTTCAATGCTTTCATCGCCATCACTCCCCGAACTCTATCTGCGGTCGTCAAATAAGGATCTGTACCCTCGTATAACGTGGGTGTGTTTTGTCCTTGATTAGCAGACTTGGAAGTTATGCTGCCGATTTGCTCCCACACAATGGGCAGGTACGAGTACCTAATAATTAAAAGCTGAGTTCCTGTATCCTATGCGGAGGGTAATTATTCTGGTAAAATTATTTTGTCTCTTTGACACTCGATGCTCGGTGTTTTCTGGAGATGGCTGAACCTAAATATGGATCCCTGACGTATCTATGCAAACGCCAACTCTGATTTTGAATTTCGGAATCTGCTGAACTTTCTTAATAGTAAATTTTTTAGGTTTGCTTGTATTATCAAGACATAAATTAAATAGTCAATGAAATATGTCATTCTTAATCCGGCTATGCATTAAACTTCGTATATTAATACTATGATATGATACCTAATTCAGCTACTTAAATGTTGCATTTAAACCAGACACTTTCCCATCGGTATTGCTTATTCAGCAAATAGCAGTTTCAGTTGGATACTTTAGCAATGGTAATTTAAGGTGGATTCACGGTTAACGGTGGTTAACGGTGTACACTTACGCTAAAAAAAAATCAATGTATTTTAACTGAACAACGTTGGAGAAGCATCAGGTTTTGGCCTGGAATCAATATAAAATTAGCCAACCTGGCATATAAAGTTCAAGCATAATCAAAAGTAAAAGCTTCATAAGGCACAAGGCACATATGAATGTCCTAACATTTCATGTTAACTGTAACATGCATCCTAGAGATACCATAATCGCTCCACGCTTGAATACATGGCGGTGATGCTCAGGAAGGAATACATTTAGTTTTGGAGTGGTTATTTATAGATCAGGTGTCAAATACTAGAGTTAGAGGTGTTTAAGAATTTCAGACATGTGTTATTCTACAGGACGGACGCCTACTCAACTCGAGAGAAAGATGACGGTGGGCAAGCGTAGCACGTCCATGCTTCTCATGTTTTATCTGCGCTATTGCGTCGACGAGCAAAGGACCAATGAGATTCCGGGTAGGAACATAAGCACCGAAATTGGTATGACGCGGTCTGATAGCTTACAGAATAATTGGCCTTAGCGATTACTGGTCTGGACCAGTATAAAAGGCTTTCATTCTTCTATGTTGTCCGCAGTTCTATTCTAGCCTTTGTTTCTTGGATTAACTCAATCAGCACTGTATTCACAAGGTTAAATTGTTGCTAGTACTCGGAACTTCTTCGTTTGTGAAAATTAGTTTTGCACTATTGTTGAGATTTAACTCAAGTTTTTATCTCGTCGGAAATCAAAGTAGTACCTACACAGAATGATTAGCAGTAATGCTTCCCGGAAAATCCCATCTTCGTACTTCTCAGTGTTTAAGACGTAAGGACATTTGTATACTTGGCATCTGAATATTGACTCGAATAACTGAAATTTCAGAACGGTCTAATATTAAGCCGTGATCATTCTCAAGTTTTGAGCAGCGGAGTTTTTGGTAACACGCTCCAACGCTTGAATTCAACGGTCGGTCGACGATTAAATACAAGATGGTCTCAATTTTTTGTTGCGACACAGCAATAATATTTGTACTTAGAATTATTCTAAGCTGATCACTACGAATTAATTTTTTAGAATAGGTTTGTTTCAATTTAAACAATTTTTTTACTCGATAAATATATGTTTATTATAAAACGTATATTTCGTTAAACGTTACATGATTACTCGGCTGAAATTAGGAAAATCATCAGCTTAAACTGAATTGATGAACCAGAACTTTGTTCGCCTGTTTGTGGCCCTTTATTAGAGGCCGCCATTTATGCGTATTCTGTATATATCTTGAAGTATATATTTTAAACATGGCAAACACAGCCACACTAACTAGAAATTGTGAATTGTACATTTAAATAAGATGAATTTATAACATCTCAAGTTACGCACATTGTGTTTTACCGAAAAATGAACAAAATAACAGATTTATAGATTTTGCAAGCTGGCACTCATCTGTTGCCCATATTTCAATTAGATAACTTAAATAGCATCTCTCCAGTTTTTGGAACGCAGTTCTCTTAAGAAAGAGCATTGGAAATCTGACACTAACGAGTTTACTGACAACTTACTTATTATTGTAGTCCATGGTTTTCTGCGGTGACCACATTTTTACTTACATGACGTGAGCGGAAAGCTTCATGTAAGTGATTAGTTATAAGTCCATATGGTCAACTAAAAGGTGATATAAGTCTTTGATCTAAAATTGAAATTATCCATTTTGTTCTTACGCGAAAATACATCCTAGATTTAGCTGCAATTCTTGCCAACTCTTAACTATAATTTTTATTTAATTTGGTGCTAAGTAATTACAGTATCAATATACAGGTGAAAAGCTTTATCTTCCGCTTAGTAAATCCTCTCATAGGAAAGTTTTTGATTTAACTGACATTGAAATATGCCAAGAATATAAATTTCAAATTCATGAGGCCAGGAAGTTTATAAATATATTATTTCAAGGAAAACCACAATCAAAACCTGGGAAACAAATAAGAAAGCAAATAGTAGTAGTAACCTAGCGTTCACCTTCACCAGCATTGTTGTTCTTACTTATCTTCTTTAACTCTCTCAAAAAACATTAGATGGGCAAGGCTGTAGAAGAAAAAGATTTTTACTTGAGTAGAATGATAATGCATAATGGCAAACACGAATTCACTACTGTTGTAGCGTGGAGTGGACATGGTTAGCCCGCACTAGTTTGGATGCACTTTATTCCATGCCATAGGCTGAAGGACTTGGTTTCAGCTTACTGGAGTTGTTGAACTATTTCAAATTCAGAAACCAATTTACATGCGAATAGATTTAGAATATTCCATTTTGAAAATGTATTGCACTAGGTACCAGTATTTATTCTTAAAATTTGCTTGTCGTTGTGTTGTTTCTTCTGTGATCCGAGAGACGCAGATTATGGGTTGATTCAGTTGCAGTAAAGTATATACAGAGTGTCCCAATGGTAATGCGAAATTTTTGAATTTCGCGCGGAAGCAAAGTAAAGGCAAAATCAAAAATTATGCTTAGACGCTTCCCCGGGAAATTCAAAAAATTCGCATCACCATTGGGACACTGTGTACAGCTTTAAGTCATTGACATTAGTAATTAAAATCTGAATCTATGATTTTTGGAGCAATAATGATTGAATGACTTGTTGGAAGCTTTCCTGTTCTCAGATCAAGCCTCAGCTTCTGAATCAAAAGCATAATATGAGATCAGTAGACTGCTAGATAACAGTCATAAAACCCACGTTCTTTTTCAAGAATCTGAATTCAGTTCCTAAATATATTGTTTTGAGATCTGTAGAAATTAGAAGGTCATGGCCCTGTTAAACTTCGGCCGAGGACGTACTAACAAACTAATGATTATTCTATTCTGCTTGGTGTTATTGAAAAAGGAAAAAGTTGAAACGTTTTATCCAAACTTAAACCTTATTCTAGGAAGTAAAGTCAGATGTAATTCCCACATCCAAAAAATTGATTTGAAAACTTTACAATTCCAAGTTTTGAGAGAGATGTGAGACTGAATTCGGAATTTACCACCACCAGGTACTTCGTGGATACTAATGCATGTAATTATAAAGTTTTTCATATTATTACACAGATATATCTTCCTTAACAAGCACCTTTGAACTTTCATATAGTTTGAAACTAGCATAATAAGTATGCATGTTCCCTGATTTGGCTATTGATCCAACTTAATTACATGTTTCATTATTCCAACTTGACTTTTGAATATTCTACGTAGTTTCCGTGCGCACTTTGCAAATATTGGAGCTGTCGTGTCATGCTTGTAATTATCTTCTACAATTACCATTGTAAACACTAACTCAATTGAATTGAAGCACAAATACGTCTTGTAATTAAGTTCGGGCCAAATGTCCTGTTCGATTCAAATTCAATTCTGTGACTGAAGTTGTCTCTCTCAAATCAAAGTCTTTCTAATTTCAAACCAACAATTACATTTTGCTTCAATACGAACTTATATTTCACTTTCTATGGATAGTGTATAATGACTAAGTACGTATCAAGGCATGATTAGAGTATGTGGCAATTGAATCTGAAACACTCAACTGCATTATTTAATTAGAAGACTTTTGCTTGTGTATATTTATTGACGTGGAGTTTCACCCTATCCCGTTGGCGAACAATTAGTAATGAAAAGATATAGGTTTTCAATTCTTTGGCTTAGCCTTTATGTAATTCCACTCTACAGTTTCATCTTTTTTCTATTCGCCTTTGTCACCTGCGGACTGGGAAACAATAAGGGCACGATTCCACGTCAATCTGGGTCTGGGTGCATCAACTTCAGCACGGAAGTGTGGCTCCATGGCGCTTGATGTGTTCTTTGCATTATCTAACCGAACCTCTGGATAAAATTACACGTAAAATCATATTGCTCAGGCCACTGAATACAAATGAAACATAATTTTGTCTACAGTAGAATGCTTTCGAAATATTTTCAAAAACTTAGGCCGTGTTTGCTCTACAGTTTCCTGCTATTTGGATTTTCTTTGAATAAAGCTTTTGCCTTGCACCTTGTTATTAACAGATATGTACGTATCTCTTTTGTATTTTGCGATTCATTGCGAATTCAATTGACGTATATTTTCTTTCTTCCATTAGGTCCATCTCAACTTTCACTAATTAGTAGCTCTTTCCAGTTCCTCAGCATTCAGGACAATTGGTGAAACCAGAAACTCGTTCCCGACCATATGCTATGCATTAACAAAAGGCCCGATTTTAGTTCAGTTAGACTCGTCAACGAAACGCTTGATCCTGGATTGAGTGCTATGCAGTGTTCTAGATTTCATTGTCATTTGCAATTTTTTTTTACTTATATCAGGCCTTTTGTCATCTTCGAAACACGTTCAATTTCAAATAAATCTACTGTTCCTTCATTTCATAGCCTGTAATCCAGTTTAGAATAGTAGCAGCAGTACTACTGTTGACGCGAATAAGAATCAATTACAAATACCTACAACAAAAGGGATCATATTCATATAGATATTCTATACGTTTTCGCAGTGCTAACTTCAAAGGAATCATGAGTATCCATCCCTTTGTAAGTGCAGTTGAGTAGTTTGGCTGCATTTATATATTTAACTGATGTTCACTGTAAAATTATTCGTGCCTAAGGATGTCTTAGCACAAACAAGTAAGCTGTGCATTGTAGTTGAAATAAATGTCCGCACAACAAATGACGATTTGACACTTGAATGACAGGCTGCATAAATATCCAAAATACATTTCTCCCAAAACAATTATTGTTATTAGTCATCATATTGTACCAACGCTATTCATAATTACAGTTTCACTATATCCATTACGGTCTTACACGTCGTGCGGTTTTGGTGAAATCAGTTAAATACGTCTTCAAGAGTATATCTCAGTTAAATACGTCTTCAAGAGTAGGTATATCTCAATTCCGTTTCACCAATTTATTATCTACGACTGCGTTTAGGCAAGAATGGAATTCTATAGCGATTAGTATCAACAGAGTTATGAACACAATTTACAATGGATGGTGGATGTTGCAAAAAGCTTTTGCATACGCACTGGTAGACAATATACAAATTCATGTTTATATCTATGATGCACTCCTCTGCTATGAGATTTATTAATCCTAGAATTTAACAAGCCAAATTGATTTTGTGGTCTGTGCGTGTATCTCTCTCTGTCGCTTTCTTTCCGTCTGTCAAAAGTTTTTTCTTCATTCCATATTCTGATTGGATAACGAAATGTGTCTTATTGAAATAGTATTTGTAATTGTAACCATTATTTAAGTCAAGCCAGATCCCACTATATTCACCTATAACGAGCCTATTTATTTTGTGGTGTCTCGTATGTGTGTGTGTAGAAATGCATGCATTGCTTTCTATCTGAAGTTTTTATTCTGCTTCGGCTTGGTTGTTCTAAATTAGACATACGATGCCACTAAGCTACAAGTCATATTTCACATACACGAATGAAAACCCTAATCTAATAAGAAAAAAATGGTCAAACTAATTAGATAATAAATAATAATAATAATTTTGTATCTACTTACTACTGCTAGTATTTACGGGCTAAAATATATACGTAGATCAGTGCTTGGCACTGATTGGTGGGCCAGCTAGTTGTGTATATTCGTCTGCAAGAAATACGTACTATTTGATATTTCCATTGATACAAAGTAATACGCCCACAGTCCGCGTAAGAATATTATATTCTTTACAAAGATGAGATGTACCTGCTTCTCGTCTTTGTTCAGAGATTGCATGTAACCGTTTGATCGTTTAGAATGAATGATACTTGTAAATGTCGGTAAGCACTTCAAAGGCCGAAAATGATTACATATCAGCAGCAATACACTTATGACGTTCCTGTCCGTTCTTAAAATATTCTTTCTCTTTGAAATCCAAGTAAAAAGTAGGATTAGCATTCACAAAGGGATTCTTGGTATCGATATCGAGTTCAATCAACTGTACAACAACATATGGAGCTCATTATGTGGATTTACTCATGATTGTATGCGGATAACTGTTCTGGGACTTAACACATTTGCATACGTATTTGTTATGTAAATTGTTTAAAATTCAAATTTTGTTAACAAGATTAACGGATTAGCAAATTTCATAGTCCAAAGCACGTGCTAATATTCGAATTATACGTACATACATACATCTGTTCTGCAGGTAGAATAACACTTCTTTGATCTCTAGAAAAGCTTAATTAATGACACCACTCATACTTCAGCTTGTCTGGCCTGGTGGAGATTAATCTGAGTACCTTGCAGAAATATTTTAAATATTATACTATGGCGTAAAATGCTATGAAACAGTTATTTACCCAATTCTACATTCCACTTTATCAAAATGGAATTCCTTAGCAAAAGGCTTGAAGCACAAATGTCTACCCATTGTGCTTTTGGATGTGCTCAATTCAGATAATAAATTAGTTGTCCCAGAATCCTTCCGGCTATGTTCCGGTAGAACGAGACAACAAGACAGATTTTGAGATTCTCCTTCAAAGTCCGAGTCTGACCCATATGGAGAAGGCATACTTGAGCATGAATTATGAATGATATGGTTTGTTATTCAATTGTTTGAATAAATTGGGATACCTTAATACTCCTGTGTAAACCCAGCAATTTTGCAATTAATGGTAATCGAGACTCATGCGATGCGACGCTAACAAGGAAATTGAAGACAACAACAAAATATTATGTTCATGTTCGCTCTTACTTGCCTAATGGAGTCATATTTTGAATTTGCGGCTTTAGTTTAACTAAATCCCATCCTATCGTATTACTTTCTGATAAACAAACCTTGTTCTAAATGTACTTTAATTAAATCGTGCACAATGGTATTGGGAGACGGTATGAATATAATATTTAGTCGGCACTGTGTTGTAAGATTATCTTACTAATAGATTGTTGATAAACTAATACTGAGCTACTTAATCGAAGAAACAAAAAAATAAATTATGAATATACCCATGTATTTCAAATTTAAATTTAAACCATAATTTAATTGCTTAAGATAATCATTTGTTTCGTTCACTCGAATGTTTCAAAGTTGTAATTTACAAAACGATTTCAGACGAGTTGAGCTTCTGCCCTGGAAAGCATCAGTGGCGTTGCTGGTGATAGTTTTGGTGGGTTGCCAAGGTCAAACCTTCCAGTACAGCCGAGGTTGGACCAATGGAAAGCGAGGTGGTGGATATCCCGCCGGAGGCTCGCCTTCTGCAGCCGCTTCCCAAGGAGCTTCAGCTTCTGCGCAGCAGTCGCCCCTCTTTGACATGGAGAACGGAAGCGGTCTTGTTGGCGTCGGAGTTCCGCTTGAGGACTCTCCTATCCAAGCACCGCTCTCCGTTGGTGGAGCTCTGCGCATGGGCCTCCCGAGCGGAACTCAGGGTAGACTTCGTTCCTTGGACTACGCTCAGGTATTGTTAGCATTTATTTATTTAATTGCAAATATCGATGCTTCTAATGGCTCATGTACTCACAGAGTTTTGACAGTTTCTTGGCCAAGAGACTGTCAAAACTCTGTGCATGTACTGAATGTTTACGAAAGTCAATTGCGCACATCTCCTGCGCAATTACAGTGGACAGGCCCGTGCATGCGCAGTTACTACTGTCTACGATTCTTTCTTGCGCTGCGCATTGAGACACGAAGGTTTGAGCAGACTTGCCTGGAGGAATTTAACTTAACGTTGATTGTTCAAAATGAATCAAAACAGCTTATGTTTTTCTAAACCAGTTGGTCTGTAAACGGTTTACAATTAACTTATCTTAAAACTTGAGATGTGTCAACATATTGGTCTCATGTGTAACGTTTTTATACGGAGCTAGCTATACATTAGCAGAACTAATGTCACTTATATACTTTGCAGTTTTTGAACAGAAAATTGGCCAGCGGAAGCACTGGAAATAGTAACTACAACCACAAGCAACCAATGTGGATTGTTGGGCTGGACCAGGAAAACAACAACGGAGACTTCTAATTGGATCCAATACATTACTATCGCCAGAAATTGGCCCGATTTGAAAGAATATACATTTTACACACCATATTTGGCATGCAAGCACACTTACATGAAATAACCACGAATCTCATATATATCTAATAATTCACATACATTATTCTATAAATGTATATAAATATAAATATAGATATTCTGCATGAACTTTAACTGTGTTGAACTTGAAGTATCAAAATGTACCTTAAAGATTCATAGTAAATGGCAGTTTATCGTACTTCTTGGTGTGTACCTTGTCTCATGTGATTAATGCTATATTATACATTGACAGAAAGGTATTGGTGTTTTAATTACTTATATTGCAAGCTTATTTGAGAAATTAACCATGGAGGTTTAATACGCAATTTCATAAATCTTTATTCAAACTAATATGTATATGTACATAAATGCATTGATATAGATAGTCACAGTTTAAATGAACATCTTAATCCTATATAAATGCTCACAAAGACAAAAAACACGATCGTAAATCGTAATGGAAAAATCAGGCAGATATACATTATATATTATATTAACATAATGGGATGATCCAGCTATACTCTCTTCAGTGATAAGATGAATTAAATGATGCATCTCACGGTTGTGGATTCTGGATAAACGGTTCCTCGTATTCAAAATTGTGAATTTGGCTTTATTGTAACAATTTGAAAATAAATAACACGGTAATGTGACTACAGTTTAAGATATACTACTATCTTTTATTTAGTCATTTATTTAATTGCAATATTTACATAAAATTTCAGCTACAGTAGAATAAAGAATCCGACTGCACCCGAGTTTTATGATCAGTTTAGTCTTCAGGGTTTTGATTGACCTAGAGTACTACATAGGTACCTTTAGGTAGGTAGAAGCATTGGTCGGATTAGAGCGTTCCAAAATTCACATAAACCGCTGTCCAAAAAAAAATCAATAAAACTAAATAATTATTTTGCAGGGAAAATGACCTGGTCGCTTGCAATTATATTGTCACTATACTTATTATGACTCACATATCCGGATTATTATTGCGATAAGAATATTTTGCAGACCCTCGAGATTGTTTCTATTCAGTAGCGTATGACGAAGGAATTATGCAATGTCAATAGCTTAAAGACTTAGCGCAAATTCAGTATATAATCTTCTAAATAGTTAAACAGATTGCACGCCTACGCACAGTTTGGAATCCTAAATAGCAAAGTAACAGTGGAGAGCAGCATGAACAATATACCTCATCCGCAAATCGCATCTGTGTCATAGATCCGCCTTCAGAATACTGGAATTCTGTAAGCCAATATTAAGATTAGTTCAACGTGTCTAGTAAGTTACCCGAGAACACGACTTGAGCGTCCGATGGTAGGCGCACTATAAAATGTTTAGTAAGATAAATTAAATTTCTGAAAATCCAATACTGGACTAGGTACTTTAATCGTTGGATAATCTGGAATCGTGAAAGCTTTAAATAAGAAAGACTAATCATGTACAGTATACAATACCATTGTACCCAATAACAAATTGATCTGCGAAAAACTTGGAAACTTTTAGATTTGGAATCTGTTTCGCAATTACGTAGAGACGTTTAGCTTGTATCGTGTAATGTAATGATAATTCGCGAGCTCGCCTGCTCCTCGAGGGCTTTCCGATTTCCAATGCCGTCCAGCGTACACTTACAAGATTTCATGATAAACTGTATTATGGTTAAAAATAATTTGTACCTAATTGAAAACTTTCAATTCTCATCTTATAACAGGTGCAGGGATTTTAAGGCAGTGCTGTATGAGTCTGTGTACCACAGGCCACAGGTTACACAACCCACTTTTATATGCAAACTATGCAATAAAGTACGGAGAATGGAGATATCTGTTTGATCTTTTAGATGAATTTAACGACTGGTTGTCACAGATTCGTCGTAATCCGTTTAGAATCAGAGAATTATTAATAGTACGCAAGGGATGGAAAGTGCAGCCGAGGCAGCAGAATTTTTAATCACAAGGTTCTTGTTCTTATGAATGCGAGGGTTATTCCCAAAGTTTAGGCAAATTATTTGTTAATTCAGTTAGGAATCAATGAACTAAAGTACTAAGTCAAACATTTCGTGACATAAAAGGATAAATTATGTCCATCTCCGATAAACATCAGCCGAAAATATCTAAAATTTCAGTGTTAGTTGAGATCCAAACGAGAAACACGGATTCGGACAGAAACAGAGGATAATTATTTTATCCGGCTGTTCTTCAGCCGATAATCAATATTTCTCTAGAGCCACGTTATCACTGGCAGAGAGACAGGCGAATTTGATTAATCTAAGCTTTTACAATAGCGTATTGAGAAAACTTGTAATAAGTATTTCAAAAACGAAAAAGCCGTTACAGCGAATGTTTTAGATTCGTGACTCTAGCTAGACTAAATTCTCAACAATAGTGGAACCAGTGGATATTTTCATAATATGGGCATTTTGAATTTCGAATCCTTTATATTTCATGACTTTTTCGGCTGAATTCATTTATTCCTCCCTAAGTTATCTTTTAACAATAAAATACCGACTTTTGGAATGACCCTCCTATAATGTGCGCTTACTGGTTAATGCTTCTTAACGTATACTTTGATATCCAATTCTCGACTTGTACATTTACAGGGGTTGGTGAGAACTTTTTGAATGTTAAGAGAACCTAATTACGGGAGGTAATTCTAGTCCAGAGATGGAATTCCATTCTTTCTCCTTCCTCACAACCAAAGTATCATCATTAATAATAACATAATCTCTATTTATCATTCATTCCTATCAAAGGAGAGATGAAATGAATGTTAATAAGCTCAAATATTCCTTCGTAGGCCCAGCCTAAGGCTACTGCTTACTTCATGACCACCACCATCACCATCCTTTAATAAGCTACTACACATTTTCCTGCATACCTGTCAGTACAACGTGTCACACAACTATTTTTGTCCTCTCTTGTAACCTAATCATGTTCGTGGGCTATCGGTGGGAGCAAAATCTATTGATTGACAAACACATCAGATCACCTTACTCAATTTAATCAAATGAAGTATTCTATTCAATAATTCAATTTTCTGCTTTCTTTCGTGCACCATTACAGGCCAAATTGTAGTGCATACAGAACCACTTCATTTTGGAAATTTTGGAAATTTTTGGAATATTGACGACTAGAGTGTGGAAACTGGATCTTGTCAAAATAGTTGCTAAATACTAACAATTGATTATATTTAATTGAACTACTTCCAAGCGTAAAGTATTCGATGGGTGCAGCTTCCAGCTCGCACGCAAATGGACAAGTCATACCATTTTGGAACAAGGAATTCCTGGGTTATAGAGTAAAAGTGAATATTTAAAAAATAATTATATTGTCATGGACAATATTAGTTCTTTATACGAGTCTAGTCGTCAATATTCACGCTTTTCAACTTGGTATTATCCTCCCTGTATGCATTTACACTCGTCCTGCCTGGCTGATAGCTTCATCAAAGCAAGCAAACAATCCAGTCGCAAAATGGAAGATAACTCTTAATACTTCCACCTACTTAATACAATACACTCTATAAAATGTAGGTTTGATGAAGTATTTCTCGTTTTTATAAAGGACTATACGATATTAACCCGGTATATTTAACTTTAAATATCTTAAGAGGGAGGTGCGGTTTGAGCTTAGTGGCACAGCATGGAAAAACTTTTGCCTGGGTTAACCGGTAGGCTTAGTGCTCAGATATTTAGATACGCAGTTGGAAAGTTGAAATTCCAAAGAACAAAAGTTCAATTGTTGTGATGATAGTTGTATCTTTGTATTGAAGATTACTGTACGTACACCAGACAAGTGAAAAGCACGCTGTTTGCTGACATTCAATAGCAATTGCATGCAAGTTCTAATCAAAATATGTATAAACTGAGCTCCTTATTCCCTGAAATTCCTTCCTCCATTTCAAACGACAAATCTACCTAAGCTTGCCCGATGTTTTACCTAACCCGAAAAAATTAATTGAACGCCACAATAAATGAACCTTCTCGAATCCAGCAGCATACAAATACAGGCTAGTGAGGCAATTGTCACAGGGACCAGTTACTTTACCGTATCTAGAATAACCGAACTTCTGTATAAGATTTGTAACTAATATCTTATCAAATGCTTAGAATGTGTTCAAAGAGATTAGGGCCAAGCAGTTTTTCCAAGATTTGGCGTGCTTATTTTGATGAACGAGGTTACTATGTTAGATACCGATACCAAATGCACTTGGTAAAACAATAGCTATGGTTGCACTATAACTAAATTCAGCCCGGTGCCCAATTCACGTTAGAAGAAGATTGAGGATTGTACTCCCGAGCCGACGCCATGCTCTCGTCGTGCTGTAATCCGTTGGTCATCTCGCTTTGGGCAGCTCTGCATAGAGCACTACCTGAGAATTTCGTACCTTTTTCCTGAGAGGAAGAATTGAGAGACATAGGTAGGTATAGACAGTGTAAAAGGACAAGGTAGACAATAATGATGTTTGGGGATAGCCATAAGAAGTGAATACAAGAGGCAGCCCATTGTTGGCGTTTGGTTTGGTGCTCTTGTATTCTGTTCTGTTGGAGGATTCTTGCATGGGCTGCGAGAATGCATGTATTCGTTCCTCCTCAAAGTGGTTTTCTATTTTCTATTTCTTGACGACCCAGCGTATTATTATGTTCAGTTGGAGTTGTTCGCAGGAGGAAGGTGCGTTCGTTCGTTTTGTGGGCTTCATCTGATCGTGCTTCATCCACGTTCACGTAGTAATTGACTCGGCTGCTCTTCTGAGCTTCTAAAAACTTTCTACACTTTGCATAGACAATAAGACAGATTTCTTGTGTGTTTACTCAAGAAGTGCGTGTCCCGTTCCCAATTTCTTCAAACATCAAATCCAATCACAAATAATTATTCTTGTAATGGAATTTACTTAAAAAGTAAGTAAATAGGGCTTCTCTGTATCCATCATTTTAAGTTTACGAAGATTATTGCATAGAAAGAATAATCGAGTGCGATACCGGTATATCAACAATGTTCTTTGTAGTTGATATTTACCGTGTGTGATCAAAGGAGTACGTTTCTGTAACTCTGTAACACAAAATAAACCACCGGTCTTTTCTCAATTGATATAAGGCTATGACCTCGTAGAAGGTTTCATAGAAACTCGGCAACTCATGTGGAGCATCTCTCCGCTATGCTAGCACTTTTCATTTGCATGACGCAAGGAGAAATCCTGCAATTTCAGGAATTGGCCCATGATTGAGCTTCCGAGAAATATTATAGAAACGCTTATATTTATTACTGCTGGTGCTGGTATTTTAGTTAACTTTAGTTAGATCGACGCTGTTACTTTCAATTAAAAATTAATATGATACTTGATATTTTGATGATGATATTTTATATAAATAACGACTAGACAGGCTCTATATACGAGCAGTCCCTGTTGTAAATTACTGCGATTTTTGCCCAAATCGATTCTGGTTAAACTTTATACAAATAGAATAGTTGGATCATTTTTAAATTGAATATATACTAAACTTGCGCATTCGTAGATTGATGAGCTGGATTCCAAAGCATAACCAGACTCCAGAAAAGACGCATGTCCTATCCAGTGCAGACCTAGTTTATCCTGGTGAATAGCTCAGCATCGCATTCGAATATTGGATAATTTGAACTCGACTTGAGTCGCTACCGATATATGGATCAGATTCACTGATCGCTATAGGAACACGAACAAGTGCAAGCGAATCTCATCTTAAACCTTGATAAACTAGGCTAATGTCACTAGTATTGAGCTCCTCAAGGTTTTTTGCACGTGGCACTATTGGCTTATGAATAGAAGCGGAAGATTAAACTAGATTCTAAAACTACTTATAAGTAAAACGTCAAAATGCAATGACCTACAAAATTGGGAAATAAAATTCCGACAATCTTCCGTTGAGCAATTTAAAACAATTTACGTAGTATACTGTAGTATTCACACGCCTGAATGTATGCAAAGCCCAAGCCAAATGTGTTATCGTAAATCATAATTAACTCCTGTCAACGCACAGAATGCAAATCATACCAGAATCATTTTCATTTCATAAAACAACTAAAATATTGGCTAACAATTTAATTACATTCGTTTTCTTTGAACTGAATTAACAAAGTAATTCTTACTCCTGCTATTTGGTGCCTACATGGAGTGCCGTGACTCTTTTCCTATCAGCTTATACCTGCTAAAGATGCCGACTAAACTTGTACGCGTGTCTATGACTGTGTACCCATATTTATAAGGTTATTAAGCGGCAGAAAGAGGTCAATCGTCAGTGAAGCACATATGAAATCCGTCTGTAGCTCCTTCTTCAGCGAATGCAAGTGCGAATCTGAATACTAGGAACATCAACCAGCGTAGTTAATAATATTTATGGGTTTTGAGTGCTTACGCATTACAAGCCTGTTCATTTATTTTTATTATTCTAACTAATTTCAGATGGAATTCCTTCCATGAATCGAATCGTTTCATAATCTTCCATTCACCATTCAACTAACAGCCAAGAGCTTAAAACTAATCTTAAGTGCCAAGCAGAGAGCGTTTTAAAGCTGGGAATGCTTTGATCTGATCTGTAGTGAATCTGGTATACACAGATACCACAGGGGCCGACGACAGGAGAGCCTAAGCCTCTGCCTTGGCATTCTGACTCAATCAACTCATCCCACATCAATTACTTAATTCAATAACTTTTTTCTCCCCTGATCAACTCCAAGTACTGCTTTGTCTTACCAGATCCGTCAACAGGAGTGAGCTCGAGGATAGGAAAGCGACGTGCATTAAGTACATGACATAACTCCATAAAATGCAAATATTACGAGAAAGAAATTCTTCTTTTTGAATATACATATGTAAAATACTTCCTAAAGTTTCCGTGTGCCTGACTGGTTAGTTGAATTTATTACCCTACATTGTTTATCATTCCTGATTAGTGTGGAATTGGAAATTGAATATCTCTTTGCTCTGAGGCAATAGGCGCTTCCAAGTGTCCCAGAACGTGTTTCCTTATTATATCCACATCCACCTCAACGAGTCTATTGTTTTAAGGAACTGAGCCGAACAAGATCCAAGTGCGTTGGCTTCACTCGGCGTTTTCTCATTCAACTTCACCATTTGAGATCTGACTTGAGTATTGAGTGGGAGTGAGTAGTGGTACCTGTGCGTTGTGCGTGTTGGAATTTAGATTTCACGCTCATCTCTGTTAATGAGAGAGAATCTGACAAAAGGACTAATTAATGACTTGTGTTCGTAATTTGTGAACAGCTCAAAGTGATCTGTAAGAACTAATTAACGGTGTGGGAATTCTAATTCGGGACCTTTGAAAATGGGAGTTTTGCGGATTCAAGTACTTCTCACCTTCATCATAATTGGTAAGTAATTGCTACCTTCTGATTCCAACTGATTCTATGTGGACAAACAATTATGAATACTTTGCTTAGCTGTAAGCTGTAAATAGCGTGATGTCATCCAGAGTATTGATTAAAGATTATACACAGCCCTGGGTGGCTTACATTTGAATACTGGAGAAAACTTGTGTGCCACAATTTTCTTATTCTACCTTAATTTTGGTAGGTATAATGTTCGCGTTGAAAAATTATTTTTGTTCCTTCGTATAAATTACGCACTTTAAGCGAAGCTAACCTTATTAAAAATTCAATATAATGACACGAAATCCAACCTAAATAGTCTAAACTAATTGAACGCAACGGCAGCCCAATTTACAGGCTGAGGGTAAAATTTTGGAGGAAACAATTTGGTTTCTTCATTTTCACCGTCCCAGTTACTTTACCATTTTCTGGAGTTTGCGAATTCAACGCATACGATATCTGTTTATCAGGCTTTGTCGCAATTTGATGGACTCGCCAACTCGCTGTGAACAGCTTTGTAGAACAGGCAGGAACAGTGGTGAATAATTGTAAGGAGTAACGGTAGTCACATTTCAAATGCTTACGTGAAATGACGGTCAATGTGTACGTACATAGGATAGGGTGCTATGAGGATATAAATGTACTCACTTCGAACCCTATTGAAAATTGAAACGGGATACAAAGGCTATGAACTCTTATTTTATTCTTATGCATGTTGAGCGGAGACAGGATCTTTTGTGCACTTTGAAGTTGAACCTTGGCTAGAGTACAGACAATTTCTGGCATTTTTCCTTCTTTTTGTGACCTAACACAATATAACCTAAACAAGTTAAACAAATTCTTTTACCTTAACACATATTGTGCATATCACTTGGAATGCAATGCAACGAGTACCTACTTGTATTCAAATGCAGATTACAGTGCAGTTGCTTCTGTGTATGTAATGTACTATTCCTTCCAAGCCGAGTTTAGAGTCGATAGTTAGGGATTATTCACAGCTACACTGCTTGAGTAGCACGAGCTATTTACATTGTTTACTGTATTGTCATTAGTGTCTCAAATGGGTAATTTGTTCTACAAAGATAGATGCAATTCAATTTAGAGAAAGACCGAGTAACCCTGGAATCCATTATGCCACTTATTCCGCATTAATTGGGAATGGCATGTGTTCTAGTAGATGAAGACCAAAGAGCATTCACCATGATCTCCGCTGATCTCTTGCACAGGAATAGACGTCAAGCTGAGACTACTTTAAAGCTCCAGTACCCATTCGTGTCAATGGCATAATCTATATTTAATACGAGAGCTTTAATTGAAACTGCCTTATAGCCTATAGACGGAGAGTAACTACGTAAAACTCGAGCAGATTAAATGGCTTTTGAGCCGAAGGCTGTTGTGCGTCGAATTATTTATTGGTTCTCCTGTCAAACGGAAGGCAAATGACAGGTTAATGAAGTCAAAGTCCTTAACCGTGTAAAAAGAGAATAATGGAAGGCGAAGGGAAAAAACATGGAAATACTTGTTCCCTATCTCGTAACTCTCTTAGGGAAGCGTGGAAGATCAGATAAAATGCATAAAATTAACTCATATGTTAGGTAATCCGAGTCCGTTGTGCGTATATGTGTATATGCAGTACAGAGAGTGAATTAATGTGACAGTTTTTTAGCTGTACGTACGTGAACGTGTCAGGCTGATACCTGAGTTGGTTGAGAAATTCGGCTATGAATTAAAATGCTCAATTATTTACCATGCTTGTTTCAGTTGTTCTGATTAAAAAACTTTTTTGTTAAGACTGTTCCTCCCCGGATGTTTTCAAATTGGATTTTCTTAAGCAATTGTGGAGTGGTCACAGAGCTTTATGGTCATTGAATCCGTTATACTAATTTCCTGCTCAATATTCAATTCTATTCTCCAACGCCGTTGAACCACGTTTCAAAGAGCCACTGTGAACCCAGATTAGAGGTTTTGCTTGTTACAGTTACGGTATTACGGAACAAGAGGCGACAGATTGCATTTCCGATTAATATCAGGGCAAATTTACGTTCTTATTAAAATGATAAAGCAACATAGAATTAAAAGAAATTGCATAAACATATCTGTACTTTACCCTGGTCACAAATCAACTTAAGTAGGAACGATAAGATAGACTGCTGGCACATAATTAGGCTCATACGCTACCTCCATGTATCATACTCAGAATGTATGTAATTACCGTGAATTGCGACATGACTAATTTAGCTGTCAGACTAATTTGATATTTGAACCCGTTTATCTTCTAAGTTATTCACTCGATTGCTGGGTGTAACTTTGCATAGCTCAGATTAGCAGGTTGAGATTGCTAATGTGCTTAAGTTATTCAGAATTTAATCTCAATTATTAGTATTGCATAATCTGATAAATCACAAATACCCTCAGAATCTTTAATTAAATGAGTCGTAACTCAGAACCAAATCTGTGTCTGGGTTGGTTGTTTTAATAAGGATATCAATCTTGATATGTAATTAGATCTTATTCAAGTGGGATACATGCAAGTGCATTACATTACAGCAAGTGTGAAAGAAAAGAATGGGATTATGTTATGAGAATCTTGGGAAGAATACAAAGGGCCGTCATGCAAAATACATATCCAAACAATACACTACTAACCTGAATTTGACGGTCTAGCGAATTTAGTAAAAAAAAAAATTCTCAAAGTGGAAGAGACAAGAGTTAAGGTAAGGAACTTTTCCTTGAAATTAAAGAGTAAATACGGCAGTAAACAAGGAAAGCGAAGAACATTTCTATTCCTAATTCCAATCCAGCACGTGAGTTCATTTGCCGCAAATGGAGTAGCTTACTTATACGAGATAAATAAACTGTGTCTATTTCAGACAATATAGACCTCATTTAGACTAACGTACGTGAAGCCTATTAGCAAAACAATACGTACCTGCTGACACTTCTGAATTCTATTGATGTGCTTGGTGTCTGTACCTATGCAAATTCGGAACGACAAATTAGCTTTGTACGAAGCCTGCAAAAAAAAATCCTCGAAAACGATTCTTCGAAAAGTCTTCTTCCTGCTATCTGACCTCAAACTGCATGGTCAACTTAAGTTCAGTTGGGTTAGGCTAGATATCGCGCTATTGTATTGATTTTCTAATATAAGTTAAGGTTCTAGTTAGGTTTGTCAATTTTTTTTATTGGATACACGTATTCAAATGAACCTTTTCCTGAGGTTCGTTTTCGAGGGAACTTTTCGTAGAACCTTAAATTCGGCAAACCAACTCTGTGAAGTCCGTAAAAATAGTCCACGAAACTGCAATTTGGAATGCTTATTTATGAGCACAGGCTTTTACTTTAGATTATTAATCTTTCACACACATCCTGCCTAACTGCCTACCGGCTCCGAACGGACGTGTGTGATTTTTGATCCGTTCTATTCTGGGTATGTTCGGCAAGGATGAGGTCTTCATTTTCATTGCTTCACGGTTTGACATGGAGAGACGCCGTTTTTCATGCCGCATTATCGTGAAAGACGCTCTGTGAAGCTGTTGTATGGAGCACAAACCTTTGTTCGGAGTAACCTGCATTTCACTATGAATAATATCCTACATGTTCTGTCCCTTTTTAGCTCATTTTTTTATTGTTCTCATTCCGTTTTCCGTTGCTCTATGGCCTATTGTACAGGAATACACGGGTGACTGACTGATTCTTCGATGACGTATGACGTTCATACGTTCAGAATCTCCCAATAAATAGGTACGGAAGGGTACAAAACCAAATGCAGCTTATGTTATTTAATTCTGCAGGTAAGCCAGAAACTTAAGCTCGTCTGGCATTAAACATAAGGGCAGTGTAAATCTACGAACTAAGGTTTGGCAGATTCTCTCAGAAACCAAATAGCAAACCATTCGGAAAAAAAGAGTCAAGTCCGAGGCCTTACGGATCAAAGGTACACGCATGCAATACATCTTGAGGCGTAGGACTGGGAGCTTGAGTTTCAAATGCTCAAAGATTTCTGCCATCATCCATGCAGGAGTGGCCCTAAGATGTACTAATGTCGGTTCATCTAAAAGCTTCAAAGTTTCTCTCTCAGTGTTAATAGTTTCTGAATAAGTATGTTATGGATCATAACGTAGTTACAAATTGAAATAAATTTGATGTTATACAACTGCTGAGAATACATCTTGGATTCAAACAGGATTCAAATTCGTTTCCAATCTCTTGCTACTCAAATCATGTAGGTACTGCTGAAATAGTTATACATATAAATGGAATTACTAGCCATTAGAGAAACGTTCGATAGCAACAATACAGAGTAATGAGCTTCTGCGAATCTATCAAATGTATTTCTGCGAATTCAGTGCGTAATTAAGTTTTTAAGTTTACCCTGCTGGACACGAAATTCTTAGTTATCTATGTTAGGTCAAGGCTGACAGTGAAAGCCTTAATAAAGATAAATATTGTGATAAGTATTATGCAATGTACTGGGAAGGGCAGTAGTTAGCCGAACCCATATCAGCCAGCGTCTTGTTGTGCCTCTGACTTAGTAATCTAACAGATTTCTCGAAGTTATCCGAGCGCTTAATAAAAATTAGGTTACAATAATGTAACTTAATTCTATATATTGAATGTTTCAAATTGCCTGGGTAGGAGCTTGGAAGGGATTGGAGTGGTTACATTGTTTCAAGTAAGTAACGAAAAATAGTTTTATAAGAAAATGTCCGATATTTCATTGCATTCACGCGCATTTACTGTAGGTCTAGTTACAATGTCATGCTGGCCGATTCTGTTACGCCTTAGGTTAATGAAGTCAGGTTTGTGTGTAGCGCTACAACAAATGGCTCTAAATTGACAAATTCAACTTAAATTTTAATCACTGATCTTTCGATTTAAGGTAATTGGATTAGAAATTACGAAATGGAAAATAATTGCCAAGTACTTAATTCATTCTTATTTCTGAATATCGGAATTTGGCATGAGATATTAGGGGCGCGCGACCTCAGAAGATATACTTAGGTAAGCTTTTCCCAACAAAGACCTGAGTGGAAGGCGTAGAAGAATATGAGATTAAACGAGCCTGTTCAAATGCAAATAAAAGTAAGTACTTAACCCAAGGATCTCTTATTTCCGAGTAACCTAAAAATAGTAGTAATCACAATGTTTAACGTGGTCAATTGCTAGATGATTGACACGTGAAAGTTTTCTGAATTCTGTCGTCGTCATTCCTAATTCCAAAGAAAGGATTCGACGGTATCAGGCCACAGACTCGCATTGTGCCTACATATATACGTATATGCAAAGTTATGGCACGAGTAATCTACTGAAATGAAAACTGTGTTTGTATTGGTATTTGGTAATTACTTGGCTTGACCAAGTAGTCAATGGTTATAAGGTACTATATGCATTGATAAGTTACATCTACGGACAAGTATCCCAGGGATTCCCACCTGTTGCCCAATGTGATTTTTCATGCCATTTTCAATTCCATAAGTGTACGTACAATATTCAATAGCATGTAACCTAATTTTATAACTAGAGTCAAGAGTCAATGGACAATAATAAATGGCAAATTGACTACCCTGGAAAGTTATCGTACCTCGAAGCCGTTTGAAATTACTTTGTTTGAACAACCAGCCGCAGGGAATTTGGTTTCTTTTTACATATGCTCATAGTACTAAGCATGTTTATGTGACTACGGCTATACTTGGTTTAATTTTGGAAACGGTCGAGATAGGTTAATACAGAACAATTGTCAATTTTTTATTCCGTGTCACAAGTCACAATGCACTGTTGTGAACGTGAAGCTTGGTTCATAAGAGATCCGAATTAAGGTGCTTGCCAGAGATCAATCATATCTAACTAGTTTTCCCTTATCTTACCATGTCATTGTCATTCAGGGGGCTTGGCCTGAACTGGATGTGTTATTATTAGATATTAAGAAATTCAGTCTAATATAGACATGACATGACAAGCCAGCCTATTTATAAATGTCAATTCTACCAAGTCATCTTATAATATTTTATTATTACATTCCATATACTTGTTCCTGTCAGACCAAAATGGAGACAGCATACTTTAAATGTACTAGTTTCATGAATATGTGATGGGCTGCGTGTTTGCGTTGAGACACTTCACAACTGTGCTGCTGCTGCTCATATTTTGTAGTGTGTATGTATGTAGATTAATCCTGAATTGAATTGAAACTTCTAATCCTGAACCGAGATTTACTCCTGCTGTACATACTTAGCCTTAATTCACTTGACACTGATACGTATTATTAATGTGACATGTTCTGGGTGGAGCTCAATATTAATATGATTATCCACCACACACCTTCCCCTAATCCGCTTCTTAGTCAGATGTCTACACATGGAATTATTTTGACCTGTATGACTTTGAGCATGTAGCTGGCAGGACTTGGATAAACCTAAAACTTTAATCCTTCAAAGTAATTAAACACTATTTGCGATCCAATCATATGAGACAATCGGATTTGAGCTGCATTTAACCTTGGATCAGTAGTTAACATACGTAACGTTCTTTCTGTGGAGCACATACATAAGGATTGTTAAAATGCGTGCATGCATTTTGATTCCGGTGTCAGATGACAGATGCAAATTAAATGCAATGGGGAAATGCAACTTGGATACTGGATATAAACCAGTTCCTTTCCTACTTGCTGCCCGCTGTGCCTCTTATCCTAATGATTTATGCATTTTTGTAGCCGTACACAAAGTTACAAGTTCAGATGTCAGAAATTCTGGAAAAAGGGAAATCTTGTGATTCGTTGCTCCTCCGTTTATTTTATAATGGTTGGAACGAGACTAAAGATTACGAGTAGTTAAACCATTAAAAGTACATAAAGCATACATTCTTTTACCTAGCACAAGGTATTATTATAAAGAAATGGATAAAGTTGAATTGCCACAATATATTAACAACAACAGTAACTACAAGTTACACTTAACTTGTGAAATTCTCTGGGAATGGTTTCATGTTTCATTGACACTTGTACGTAATTACCAGTTTACGTTGTGTTGTATCTCCTACGACTACTTGAGTGCGAATTCTGACGAAGGAAATCAAAGGTAGATAGTACATTCAATTCACGTGTACAGTGTACGCTGATGTACGAACTGATGCGGATACAGAATATGCAGCCTAGACGTTGTCTGTTGGCTGTATAGCATTTAATTATTCAGAACTAACCTCATCATCAATTTTACTTATTCGTATCAGCAGGTGTTAAGTTTATTCGTTGAGATTAGTTTTCTAATTTGTATTGAGTTTGGCTATATTCTGACTTATGCGAGTGAAATTGTGGTGATGCATATAAAAGTATTTAGATTTATTGCAAATTCGAATGTAGATTTCCAATTTTACATTAAATTGTTTAGCTCTTAGCTGTGCGTAATGCATAATAATTCCGTAGGCTATGCAACTAAAATACCCTGTGTAGATTTGAACTATGTTACAAAGTATGGGCTAATGTAACTCAAAGCTTGGAGCATATTTCAGTGTGCAATTCTACTTTATTCCGGACTTTTTAAATTTTGGTAAGGTTAGGTAAGGCCCATTGATGCACGGTTTTGAAACTACAAGAAACTAACCTGAGCGGAATTATTAGTGCCATAAGTTAGCATATACACCGAGCTTTGCTTTACACTGCATCCGCACCCTAGAAGAGATGTGCTGCCAATAACGTTCAATAACAAGTTATAATATACGACGAGTTTACAATGCATTTCTAGCAACAATTCACGAATAAAAAAAACTTTCGCTCTCGGATAATTGAAGATTTGCATTGGAGTAGTTGCACGCTTTTAAAGGTGTGATTTTGAAAACAGGTTGTGAATAGAATAGCTCAATGTATGCATATGCTTCAAACTGGAGATTTTTCAAAACCAAGCAGTTGACCCCTAACCGCATAATCCGAGAAACGCTTGATCTTCTGTGCGTGACCATTTTCTCAGTTTAACGTCTTTGTTCCTTCATTAGTACTTTTGTATTTCTTGAAGGGAGCCAAGCCAAGCCAATACTTAAATATTTCAATAGCCGGTAGACAAGGTTTTCAAAAAAAGTCGTTGTTCAGTTTATAGCTCTTCCATTGTTGGGAAGGCAGAGATGTACGGGAAGATAAAAGGTAAATGGTGATGTAATGTTGTGTATTCTATTGTATGAAGATGACCATATAATAATACCTAATAGTAGTAATGGTCATGCCCAGTTTCGAGCCACACATAACACTAACGGAGTTACTCAGGCAAAGAATCCCAGGAACCGTATTGGGTGGTCTAGGGCTTCAAAACTTTTTACCTCAAGCAAGGCAGAAGACCCACTTGAATCTTTGAATCTCCACTGATCATCTCACATGCAATAGAGAAATAGATGGATCTCGAAACGGACAGAGTCATCACATGTAGAAAAAAGGACTTGAAAGTATCCTGTAATTTAAAAAAAAAGCGAAAGAGTCTGGGTAGGTGGGCGCTCGTAGGAAGAGTAGCAATTACTCATATAACCAGTCTTGATTAATACGCAGACTATGTTTCCAAATAACAACCGTTTATTGAGATGAAGTCTTTCATTTGAGAGTTCCTAAAATAATTTAAGGCAGCGGGATGAGAGGTGTGTCCGTAATGACCAAGTGGGAAGAAGAAGAAGGAACATATGGGTGGGATGGGAAGTGGGATTGAAGGGAGTTGCTGCTTCATCCGCTTTTGAAAGACTTTTAAATTGTGTTACACAGGAATCAGGTTTTCCTAATGCTACGATGATCCTTAGTTTGATTAGGCTCGAATTCCTTCTCCTGACCTGATCACTACTGACCTTGTACATTGCTGCATATATTGACTATCTGTCCTTGTGACATAAGAGACAGACAAAGGCAGGGTCCTCCAGAGCATTCATGTGCCTAATTGCTCGGATAATGCCCTTGCTGTCACAAAACAAGTCAGGCATTAAGGCTTTGAATGGCATGTCGTGTCGTCACAAGGATAATTAATTTTTGACCGGAGTTGGATTAATTGTATGATAATTCGGAAAATAATGAATTCATATTGCACATATTCTTCCCAGTTGACCTACTGCGAGCCATCGAATGTAATACCGCAAAACCCTTTTCTGGAATGTGAGGCCTTTCTTAACCCACAAAACGCAATGCGGTTGAGGCTTCGGACTCAAGAAATAGGGTTTCGAGTTTTACATTCGATGGCTCGACTCTATTGACAATGACACACACTGAGTTCAGTGTCACTGGAAGGTTCTCCGCCCTGCCTTCGGATTGTTCTACATACATCATTGTCTATCCCTGCTGAGGCACAATTGTAGCATTTGATCTTTGACCAATGTAATAGCTATGGGTTTTGGATTTCAACAAAACGAATAAATAATTCCCATCCGATCTGTACAAAAATGTGTGCATTTTAAAGTAGCAGTCAATTTAAATTAATTAATTTGTGTGAAACAACTGGAAAATGTTTAAATGTCGTACTTATTACCTTATTTGGCTTACTCTTCCCCAGTAGCGTTTGCATGAATAATTAGGAATAAGTAACGTAACCAAGCCGTGTTGCCCCGGACAAATTCGTGTTTGTAACCACGATTTATGTCTGACCAGAACTACAGGGATAAAGAATAAATAATACATCAAAAGTCCGAGATTGACTAATTATTAACAAACATCACGAGCATTGAGGCTTGAGGCGGAACAAACGCTGCCTGAAAGCAAAAGCACACAATACTAAATAAATACAGGAATATACAAATGTACCCATAGATGGGCGCCCTCCCCTCGCGGAGAGGGCAAAAGAGGGCGCGGAGTGGGCGAGGGCAGTGTTTTTTGGTAAT
>JAQFXY010000410.1:0-30059 GCA_034693865.1 Ceratophysella sigillata | reverse complement strand
TCCACCGTTAGCCGCGTTCGACCTTTCTTCGTACTTCAGTTCATATACAATACACGTTTGAAAAAAGCGCAGCCGTGAAGGGGGACGGACGGACGGACGGACGGATAGGATCATCCCATAAGACCTTTCTGGCCTAAAAGAGGTTGGAAGATGCGTTACTTCAGCAACCAGTGTCGATTGTGTTGGATCATTTTCCGGATTTAGACTGTCTACTTATTTCAGCCCTACGTGCAGACCAACCGACGGAAGACGAAAAGTCAATACGTGAGGTATTAAACAAACTTCTGGGAAAAGTTGAGCATATTGTGCTCCGCGAAACCATCATACTATAAGTCAGACCTTCTCGAAACTTCAATATTCACTGGCTTGCCAAAACTCGATAGTACGTACTTGCAATGGTATTTAACAAATGTCAAGATAGACGGAATGGGTGCGGCGGAATTGGCTTGTCAGACTTCGGCTCAGAGCTCATCACCAGCGTGGCATAGCGCACGATAGCTAAGAATTTCAAGCACCAAGGCTCATCGAATTCCAACCAGAAAGTCAAATTATGGTAAACTGGCTCAAAATCTTCTAAACCCTAGAATGTTTTCTAAGTACTAAGTACGAATTACAAACAGAAGAAACTGCAAGGGAATTTTTTTCAACAACGAATAACGTCAGTGTTTTGAAACCGGGTATCATAGTTAGTAAGGTACATCCATGGCTTTCTGCCAGCCCAGATGGACTGGTAGTAAATTCGGACACATTCAGGCATAGCCTACAAGGCATGCCTGTCATG
Source organism: Ceratophysella sigillata (assembly GCA_034693865.1). Classification (NCBI taxonomy): domain Eukaryota; kingdom Metazoa; phylum Arthropoda; class Collembola; order Poduromorpha; family Hypogastruridae; genus Ceratophysella; species Ceratophysella sigillata. The sequence continues at coordinate 29,278 of JAQFXY010000410.1, read as the reverse complement.
TACTCGGTTGTCTGTGGTAGTAGTAGTCTGTACAGTGTTATTCTGCCTAAACGGTATTTTTTTTAAAATTAAAGGCTCAAAATCGGTTATTTGGCTTTCGTTGATAAATAGGAGTATTTACTACTAACTAAACTATACCTATATATCCAAACGGGTCGACTAAAATCTATCCTAACACATAGACCCTACACCCCAAACTGGCAAATAAATTAAAAGGCGAAATATCCAATGTGGTGAATTTCTCAAACAGATAAAACTTCTACTTGTAGCTTATTCAGCTAATACCAACCTAATTTAGCGTAACAGCCCGACCTTGTATATCGTAATCACAATCGCAATACACAAGTAACAAATTAACCCATAACATGGACAAAAGCAGAGCAGAGAACCACCTCACTCATAACATTAAATTCATAGAACCAATAATTGTAGAGAAACTCGTGAACCTGAAGATCAATTTATTTGTGTATTATCTCTGAGATCGAATTCAAAAGTAAAGAAAACTAATAATCTGTCTAATCTAATTAAGTCTACTTTTTTCCCCATCCGTCAACCTTCAGTAATTATGTTCAAATGTATATAGTTATATAAAATTTCTGTAACTCTCGCAAGAGAATATTAGTTAAGTTAGTCCAGTGTTTTTCAAATTCCAGCCATTGCTCGTTTAACCTTCATTCGAATCACAATTCCAAATCAGAAGCCAGTGTCAAGTCAAAAGTCAGCATGGCCGATTTCCGAAAACCTGAGAAACCACTTTTTCAATTCGTCGGAGAGCACATCCAAGCCTTTGCCTGGAGACTCGACATGGAGCACGGTTTTAACCTTCCTGACTTAGCCCAAAAAGTCATCCGCGGTCTTACCCCCAACATTCTGTTTGCCATGCCAAAGAACTGAGGACTCTGGACTTTGCCACAACTTTTCTGGTATGGTGACCATTTATCCGAATTTCTGTCAGCTTCGGATTCGTATTGGGAATACGTAGGTGAGCCCACCAAGTATCTTCCAATTCCAAATTTCTCCGTGACAGTTGAGCCAAACCAGTTCCGTACCGTCGGACCAGTCATTCCGGCTAAACCAGATTCTCCAGTTTCAAGTCCAAATCAAAATCAGAACCAAAATCCAAGCAACAAAAGAAAAGCAGACCCTGTCACTATTTGTTACAAGTGAAGCAGTACTTCGCTAGTATGCGAAGCTTGTTGTCTCAAAGGCATGAAGGGATAGGGAAGCCTATGTTCTACATATTATCTAACGCCAATAGAATAAGTCCGACAACACTTGAAATTGGAGATCCGCAAGGGATGTTGCTAAAATGCATGGAGTACTTTCAGGTAATAGCGGAGTACCAACAAGCAATTGCGGACATGGAGAGAGAATTCAAGAAAGTTTATTACAGCCAGATACGCGTCGAAGCTCCAGAATCATAAAAATAGATTTTGTCGTCTTGCCGCTGATTACAAACGAGAAGTACGAAAGTTCATGGTGGCAAGTCGGAAGGAGAACGTGAATGGAAGCTTGGCGCAGGAAAGAGTTAAAAACCAAATCACTGACGAAATATCTAAATTTAATAACGATTATCCCGAATTGCAGTACAAGGAGTGGCTGTATAAGACGAAAAAGCTGGACGCAGGCATACCCTACATTGGTAGGCAAGGCCTTTTGGAACCCTTTCTTTTCCTTACGGAAGATATTCTTTTTGTTACTACCTTCTGCAAGTCTTCGAGTGAAAAACGAAGAATTCAGGGAGCGATACTCTTATTTTATGGAAGCACTTTGCTGTGAACACAACGTCACCCAAGGTAAAATATAGGAGGTCAACCATGGTAAACTGCAAAACCCAGATGTGAGTAACAGAACTTATGATGAGGCTGTCCTTTATATGGAAAATGAGATAGGTACATGGTACATGGCAATTACGCTATTCCGTGATTAGCTTATGCATGAACTAAATATCCTGTTTTAGAAGCAGATGAGCCTAACTTACGTCATGGTAACCGAAAGGGTCGTTTTGAGCAATAACTACTTAATCTCACGACACGGGTCAAAAATCTAGTAGGAGCTAAGTTCTAGTAAAAGTTAGCAACTACAAAACTTACGTTATTCTGCAACCTGTGTTATACAGGAACATCAAATTAAAGTTGAATTCGAAGCAGGGTGTTCAGCGCATACCAACGTTGAGGCCAGGCTTTATGAGGGATTGAATAGAACAGGTGAATATCAAGAAATCATAAATTAAGTATAAATTGATCAAACGTATTTAAACTTTATGCATTCCGTTAGGGGCTACTGCCGTGGTGCAAGTTGATCCGATGGCTACAGGGAATTGCTGTATTAACTTAACCACAAGCTGCGTGATCCTCTTCGACTCACCAGACTGCGCCAGCATTCATGATATTATGATTATTTACAGAACGGAAATGCGGTTTGGGTACAGAACGATAATTAAAAACTTCCATGATTTGAGTGCAATGCACAAGAAAAGCACAAAATGTGTAATTTACTAATTTGCTAATTATTATTTAGCATCTTTTGAGATGCAGATGCTCGAGATAAACATCGAAGCAGTTGTATTGAACACATAAGCATGTTTTCCTTTCGCTTCAATAAAGAAATCGATGACCTCAATAACAACAATTACCAAGCTATGCTTGAAACGACCGAAAAGGGCAATAGTACTTTTCCTCATCGGAAACACACACAGCAAAAACATCGCTCTCGCTTGACGAAAAATGCAGAACCTTGTTTTCCTAATACTTCTTTTGGCTTCTGCAGTAATAGCCATTCCGGCGAACGCTTCGCAACCCTCCTTCTTAACCGATCACCTCAAATACCTGAAGACCCAAAAGTAGAACCAACGTCGCCTTCTTCGCACTGCCGTATACTGATTAATGAAGTCAAGACACACCACCGGAAAACACGAAGGAGTACATAAGTAAACTTTCAACGATTTTATAGGTTTTGGTTAATATAATGGAGTTCTTTTTACTATAACACGTTAACTACCAAACTTTTACTTCCACTTTTAAATAGAGCTGAAGATGTTTGCGGATCGATTCAAGGAAGATGGAGATCTAAAGTGTTGCAAGGTTTCAAGTTGATCGTCGTAACAGGTAACTTACCTAAAATTGAGCTTGTGGTAGACCTTGAACATCAAGGCCTTACCGCAACGAATTTTCTTGTAATTGGATCGGACAGCACACCCAACGTAAACATGAAGTTGATCAGCATCGGAGTCACACACGCTTATTCCCATTCTGGAATTACGAACATCCTTCCTCAAGCTGATGATACTACTTATAGAATATTTTTTGTGTATTCGAAATCAGTTAAGAACTTAAGGCTTCTAAATTATACACAAATAGCAACCTCTACAGGCCAACAGTTATACTAAATGATTTATTAAAGATAATTACCGATACCGCTCAAGACATGGTAGTGTATTCCAGGTAAGCACATACGAATAGATGCGATGTTTTTGAACGTACGTTTTTGAACGGCAACTTCTTCTTCTAGGGCAGAATATAATGTTACGAGAATGGGATCGCCCTGCATCTACAACAACGGACTACAGTTTAAGAAGATGCGGTCCTTTAATTTCACCATTTAGGCCATCGTCGTTTAAATATGGAAGAACAACTCCAGTTTAATAAGCTCATCACACAATTGAAATAGTTAACCAAGTATTAGGCAAAGCGCGAGGAGTTTTCGCAGACGCATAATTGGATGACATAGTCTTATTTTCCAAAACTTGGCAGGAGCATTTAGATCACTTTAAGTACGTGATAGAACAGCTTAGAAATGCAGGTTTAACAGTTAACCCGAAAAAGTGTCAATTCGGAAAAACTACGATCAAATATTTAGGTGTCATTGTAAGCCCAAATGGAGTTGAGGTCGACAGAGAGAAAGTTTCTCCAATCTTAGATTACTCAATTCCCGAAACAGTTAAGCATGTCCGTAGATTCTTAGGCATGTGTAGCTGGTACAGCTTCATTGAGAATTTTCCCGACATTGCATCGCCTCTGAAAAAATTATTGAGAAATGTTAAATCGTTTAAATGGGAAAACGACCAGCAGTTAGCTTTTGAAAAATTTAAGCACGAATTGGTTAATACGGTTACGTTAGCATTCCCTAATTTCAATGAGCAGTTCATTGTAACAACCGATGCTTCTAGCATAGGCTTATCAGGGGTTTTATCGCAAAAAGTAAATGGTCACGAAAGACCAATAGCCTTCGCTAGTCGTAGTTTATCGAAGACAGAGAGATCGTATCATGCAGCTGAGTCAGAATGTTGCGCAATTTTATTTGCATTGAAAAAGTTTGAGCAGTATTTAGAAGGTCAAGAGTTCATTTTACAGACCGATAATCAGGCTCTAACTTGGCTTCATAACATGCGAGATGTAAACACAAAATTCCTTAGATGGGCATTGAGAATTCCGGACTTTCAGGCTACTATTTCACACTGTCCAGGTAGACTTAATGTCGTCGCCGACGCTCTTTCCAGAGCACATACAGGAGATAGCGAAGATGTAGATGAAGATAAAGATTCCATGTGTCCTCCAGTTAATTGTGCACATCCGGGGATTTAGGAAGACCATCTACAGACTTTTGAGAAGGGTATTTTGGTTTGGTATTCAAGAGGACATTTTTAAGTTCATTCAGTCTTGTTCAACATGCAAATTTACTAAAAATCCGACCACTAAGATTTCAGGGCAAATGAAAAACGTAAAAAGTCACGGCCCGTGGAACTCAGAGGAAAAACACACAATTATTGGTAGTAGTAGACCATTTTGCAAAATGGGTAGAATTGTTTCCTTTACCAAAAGCAACAGCTTAGGCAGTTGCTAGAAAACTCGAGCAAGAAGTTTTGTGTCGTTGGGGAGCGCCCCGTAATTTATTAAGTGATAACGGTAAACAGTTCACATCCAATATTTGGAAAACGTATGTAAAACTTGGGGAATGAAACACAAATTTACGACATTTTATCACCCACAAGCTAATATAACTGAGAGAATTAACATAAACAAAGGATCAATCATTAGGACATATGTAGAAAAACGGCATGCAAAATGGGACGACTTTCTCCCAGAAGTTGGCATGGCCCTACGATCTGCTGTAAGTGATACAACCGGTTTCAGTCCTTCAATGTTAAATCTAGGTCGAGAAATTGCCACTCCATTCGATAGGAAGTTAGAAGACAAGGACGAAGGAGATTTTCAAAGTAGGCTTGAATACAAGAATTCACTAATTAGTAGATTAGAAGATATATATGGTAAAGCCAGAAATAATATTGAAAAAGCTCTGACACAGCAGACAAAATATTATAATCGTAGGCATAAAGAGACAATTTTCAAAGTCGGAGATTTAGTTTGCTTAAGAACTCATCACAAATCAGATAAGTCAAGGAAAAAAATGAAAAAACTTTGCCATCGTTGGTCAGGTCCATATGAAATAGTAGAGGTCATTACCGCCTTGACATATAGAATTGTCGAAAAAGAAAGTCGAAAAGATTCAGGAATTCATAACGTTAAAAATTTAAAACAGTATTACGATAGGCCTTCTACAGCCGATACAGTTAATTCAGATAATATTGATCCCGATGTAAGAGATAACGATATTCGAGATAACGATTCCAGTCAGATCCCAGTAATTAGTAGATATATATTGCGTTCAAGAGTCATAGTGAATTAGTAGATTACTAGACCGCGAGCGAGAACCTTCGGTCAATAATTTAGAAACATTAGTAAAGCATAATGTCATTAAGTTTTCATAACGGCGACGCTTTATATTCAATCAGCCCAGGAAACAAAATAATCGCTCATATCTGTAATAATGCAGGTGCATGGGGCGCTGGTTTCACAAAACTTTTAACGAGAAAAAAGGTCCAGCCCAAGTTAGCATATAAAAGGTTAAAAACACGAGAATTAGGTACAGTAGAATTCATTCAGGTTTATAGAGAAATCAGGTCAGGTTTTCCACTATAGAAATGGTCTACCAGTCAGATACAATGCAATTAGAACAGCAATGAAGGCAGTAGCGCTAAGAGCCTTACATTGCAATGCTAGCATACACATGCCCAAGATAGGATGCGGCTTAGCAGGTGGAACCTGGAACGAAATAGAACCAATATTACAGGAAGAACTTGTGAACTCTGGAATTAATGTACATGTGTATTATCTGTAAAACCAATTTAGTTCAATATTATCAGTTGTTCGCCTAATTTAATTAAGTTTTTTTAACTTCCTTTCTGAAGAAATCAGTATTTCAGTCAAAGATAAATATATTTCTCTCTTCTGAGAAAGCCTTAAATTTAGTTCTTGTAGAAATTATGTATCATTATTCGTTAAGCCATCGCTGAAGTCACAATTCAGCAGTTGAACGACCGTGAAACATGTTCAACACAGGAGAATCCAGCCAGCACTATTGTCCGTGTGAGAAGCTCGGTACGATGAACTTTAAACGCCCAGACAAGCCATTACTCCAGTTTCTTGGTGAGCACATCCAGTCTTTTGTCTGGAGGATCGACATGGAGTATGGAACCAATCTGCCTTTAGAAGTCCTTTCCAAACTCATCATTCGTGGACTTCAACCCGGAATCCTGTTTTCCATGCCCAAGAACAAAGGCCCTTGGACATTCGAGCAACTGTTGTGGTACGGAGACCACTTGAGTGATTATTTGCCATCTGACGATCCACACTGGCAGCACGTAAGAGGGCCCGCCGAAATGCTACCGGACTTTTCAGTCACCGCCGAACCAAACATGTATCGCTCAATTGGTCCAGCCAGTTCTAGCTATTGCGCTAACCCTCCGTATTCACACCTAGCATCCCCTCCTTATAACATTCTACTGTATGCCGACGACATGATCATCTTGGCACCGTATGCTGAAACGCTGCGGCTAAAAATTATCATTGCTTCAAAATTCTTGCATGCAAAGGGTCTAGCAGTAAACATGTCTAAAACAAAATAGTCATTTTGAGAAGAAGTCCAGGTCTACCAAGAAATAGTAAATTTGAATGGAACCATGAAGAAATTGAGATCGTCAAAAGCTAAATTTATCTTGGTGTCACTTTTAATTGGAATGGATCATATTCAAGAGTCTGTGACAATGCAATTACTAAGGGCCTCAGTGCACAGGGTAAATGTCTCAGAGCAACAAGAAAACCTAAAATATTCTCCCTCAGCCTCGCCAAGAAACAATTTAACTCAATTATAAAATCAACCACTTTGTACGATGCGGGAATATGGGTCCTTGGTCAAGGTTTAGCCGAAAAAGCGGAAATTGTGCAACAGCAGTACTACAAGCGTATCTTAAATCTACCCAGTTGTACCCCGAGGTATTTTGTCAGACTGGAAACCGGTAGCCCTCACATTTCGATGGAAATCTTCAAGCAAGCATTAGCGGTCTGGGAAAGAGTTCTCAAATCGAATCCTGATTCCCTTTTGCATGAGTCCTTGCGTAGAGTCTCCTCCTTAAACCCTGACCCTAAATACAGCTGGTGTGTTCAGCTCCGTTACATTCTTTGTAGCCTTGGTTATTCGAAAGTTTGGGAGCAAAACTCTGCCAATCTCTTAATTTCTTTCAGGGACGAGATCCTAGAAAAATACCGTCAGAACCTTGGGCGTGAAGAATTGGTCCGAGCACAGAACTCGACATCTCTTCCTCACCACTCTCAAATCCGGCTACGGCGCCGAACCCTATCTATTTAGCAATTTTAGACCAGAAAGGTCTTATGGGATACTCCGGTCGTCCGTCCGTCCGTCCGTCACGCTTGTTACGTTTAGTTATCAGCTGCATTTATAAAAACGAGTAATTTGCAGCGTTCGTGAAGAAGCCGGGAAGCAAACGCTGCAATGTAATTATGTGTAACTCGCATGTTACATCCGAAATGGTACAAACATATAGCCTAATGAAAAATTAAAAAACGATTTGTTACCAATTTATATATAAGAAGAATTAAATTCAGGAAAATACGAACATTTGGTATATGTAAATTGGTATTACCGAAAGAACCATATATAAACTCGAATGACTTTTGAGCCTCATTTCTTAAAAACAATATTTGTTTCGTTGGATACCAATTTATATATAAGAAGAAATAAATGATTGAATTAGGAAACAACAAACATTTGGTATATGTAAATTGGTATTACCAAAAGTACTATATATAAACTCAAATGACTTTTGAGCCTCATTCCTAAAGAAAAGTATTTGTTTCGTTGGATACCAATTTATATAGAAAAATCATATGATTGAATTTGAAATTGAGACAGGAAAATGCGAACATTTGGTTTATGTAAATTGGTATATTTGGCTAGTAAGTCGTGCTATATAATAGGTTGGTGTATGTAATCGCCTTTCTGGTCCCGAGCTGCCGAAGGCAGGTTTTTCGAACTACATTGTAACTCTGATAGCCCAAGTTAGATTAAACTACTCCATTGTATTTAACAAGAGCAAGTGGCATAATTTGGGTATGTTTGAAGAATTGTTGTGTAGATTTTGTGGGGAGCGTGAATCTCTCGCTCACTAATTTAGCTGTCCGCAATTCTCTAAACTGAAGCTCCAAATTTTGCCTTCCTGCTGTGAAACGTCTACTCCTCTTCTTGTAAAACAAAACATAAACTTCGAGTACTGTAAAAGCCTCTATATTTTTATTTCATCTGCTCATAAGTTAAGAAAAGTAAGTTAAGCACCACTTTTAGCAATTATGTAATAAGACCTTATCAAAATAATTTAAGTTAGCTTTAAGCTATAATTTAAACATTCAGCACATTTGTTCCATTACTCACTTGATTGGGCTGCGGCCATATACTATGTTCTGCAACTTCACTATCGCCTTCGAGACTTACAGTCAGTTTTCAATTTTAGGTATGAGTACAACTCAATTAGAAGTTATATCTAAGAAATCTTCATCTATTGAAAATAAAATATCTAAACATTATTTGAATCTGAAAAATGTAAAACGCATTTCTATTGTTACGGTTCATATAATTTACAATTTCCATACAAAAGTTGAAACTGCTTGCGATTTGTGCTGCGATCTGCGATTACTGTACAAAAGAAGAAGCTTCAAAATCTTAAACGGGAAATATACGTGCCTCTCGTTATCCTGTTGTTGGCGTTCGCGTTTCGCGTCCTGCAAGTATTGACTAGGGGATGAGTGCTGCTCCACAGCGTCAGTAGTTTACACAATGCGGCCAAAGAAGGCTTTCTCTCGACTTTCCCTACTTGCTTTGCCACTATTAGTTAATGTTACTAAAACACAGCACAGATGTCCCTGACTGTATCAACACACTTTAGATAAGTCTGTTCTCTATGCCGAATGCCGAATACCGATATTCGTTCCGTAGCGTACGGTGACCATTTGGCCCGGTGATAATTGTTCCCGAGCCGAATTGATGGTGTTCCCGTGAAATTAATCCATTGTGGAAAAATATTATTACCATTTGGGTTATGTTAAGTTCTGAAACACTCGCGCTGTCTATATTGGTTTTAAAGGGAAATTGCCCGTTGGGCCAAGGCATTCTTTATTCCATATTGTCTATTGTCTCCAACATCTTGGTTCAGACATTAGGAATTTTGAATCTTTTCTCAACAAGCCGTCTCTGTTAAATGAAAAAAATTATCTTCCGACTAAGTCTTATTGAAAGTGCACAACTAGTAATGGAAAGAGGTTGCGTATTTATTTGAATTTATTCAGTCGTTCAGCTAAGAATAAAAGAATTGTCCCTTCCCTGATGGAAGTTCAGTGTTAGTAGGTAAGTTAAAAGGCATACGAAAAAACTGGTTTGAATTTAGAGTGGGCGTATGCGCTTAAGTCGCAACTATTTATATTCCCAACACTGTTTGAAGGAAGATTGTGCATAAATAAATATAATACAGTTCTACGTGCTACGTTAGTGAAGATTAGATTAAATCGAAGAAATACGCAAAGCTTAATGTTTGTCATTCTGTTGCATGTATAGATAGATCGTTGAGGAAGTAGCTGCTCAGGAGTTGCACGGAGCTTTAACAGGAAGTAGGCTTATGAAATATGAAGCGATAATAATTAAGATACAAAATATGGTTTTAAGATCGGGATTGGCTGGTGTTGTCTGATGGCAGTGGTATGGTGGTGTAGTGGGAAGAGAAACATTTTCGTCTCGTCACGATATAAATAGTTTCCTGAGCAAGATAGGAATTCCTTTGTTATTTTACCCTTTATTCCCCACTATTTTTTCTACATAAATGAGCTTAACATACAAATAATTTGTACTTTTCAGCCTGCTCGCTCAGGCTGATAATTCCGAATCTCATTAATGAAGCTTCATGATGCTCCTTAACTAAGCTCGTCCAGGGCATTGGTCTTGTCCTGATTAGAACCAAGAAGTTATCAGCTAGCCATGTCACTTACATTGCAATCCGCCTAACCTTATACAGGTAGGTACTACCTGCCTATATCTGTATGCCAATTTCCAATTATTTCCCAGTCATCGATCTTTACATATAGACCATTGGCCCGCAACTCAGTTCCCGTCTGTTATTCGACTCTGATTGTGAGGACTAATGAGAAATGTAGTTAAATGCATAATACGTATATACAAATGCTCAGAGCATTTTTGTAGAACTTGATATACATACGTATATATAGCTTATCTGTTTCTGCATTTCCCTTTCCTTACAACTTCCCATGCATTTCATTTTGCATTCTCATCTCCAATCGCGTTTCAGGAGAGCTTTGACTTCATTCAAAACGCAATGCTCTGGCTTATTATTATAAGAACCTTACTGGTACTGGAACTTTTTGTAGACGTATCCGTGTCGTGTGGGATCTACCGTGCCGTAATTTTGCTAGATCCTATACTGCACTGCGTGCCTGTGAAATCTACTTTCGTACCTTTTTTACTTGTATTCCAAATTCCAATGCAGCGTAATTATTACAAGGGTTGAATTATATGCTTACCTACTGTACTAATTGAAGCCCGTGTTACGGATGGGCAGTTGATTAGCTGATTTCAAAATAGCAAATACAGAAAATATATTTAAGTGGGTAATTTCGGTAAAGTAAGTGTCATAAAATTTATAATTCACGATATGAAATGATACGTTTTACCCTAACGAAATAAGTAATTAAAGTATGAAAAATTCTCCTGCTGAAACAAGTTAACACATAATTTTCAAATTTTTAATCACGATGATATTACACAAATACAATTAGTTTGATTTACATAAAATTTTGAGTTGTATAGTATATTATTAAATTTTCTGTACAATATTAACACACGTTTAGTACACTATAGCAATATGTATCTTTTCGTATAATAGACTTCGTAAACTTTTTTAATAGCACATATTCTACATATTTATATTCTACTCCTACTAGCATATTATACACAAATCGTAAAGGGAGAACCTAATGCCTAATGGATCATATTAGCAATTTAATTCTTCCTGAAGTTCATTTTCCAGTACATTGGCGCGGCTCAAACACCAATTAGCAAAGATGCTTCACACTACGCTACGGTGTATCTACACGGACTACTGCTATACTGTGCTAGTTTATAAATGTATCACCAAATAATAAACTCAAACCCAATTAATTGGAGTTTTCCGACCAAATTCAACGAATAAGCATGATTTTACATATGCCGCCATTTTTCAGGCAGAAAAATAATTAAGAAATCACCATTGAAGTCAGCAGGAGGTTTTTCTTGTCGCTCCATAAGGTACAAGTACATACATTATAGACTCCAGAATAGGTTTGAATAACAATAATTTGGAAATTTTAATATTAAGACGCAGAGTGCAAGATGAAAAATTAGCGAATAAGGTTATTTATTTTAGCAATGGACGCTCGAAGGAAGGCCTTAACGTAATACATTGTCGCCGCATTGTTATATAGTTAATATATTACATGGTTGTATTCTATGCTGATTACAGTTTGACTACTGAGCCAGAAACTCCATAATTACAGAACAATTCAACGATCCCATAAGTTAACATCCTGCATAATATAATCAGCCGATATTGAAGAACGTTTATTACACAATCATTACGAACAGGGAATGCTTCTTGCGTTGGAATAAAAATGCATTTAAGAGTTACGTCAACGTACAGCTTATCCAACCAGCAAATATTCAACATAAATACCTATCCAAATCCAATATGTAATATGAAATGAATTCTTTTCAGTTTCTATCCTAGTCAGGCATTTTATTAACAGCGATACACAAGAGTGAAAACACATTTTTCATTTCCTTCTCGCTTGAATCCCTCTGAAAATTAACATTATGCATTCCCATGTTCTAATGAACAAAGGATCAGCTTGACTGCATTCCATTTTTTTGCCTATAGTTTAACTACCAAAGTGATTATTCAGTGTATTTCATCGGTACCTATGTAAACTTAAGTTTTTTTTAAAAATCTGAATAATTCATTAATGGTTAAGTGAAACTAGATACTATGTAGTGGGTGTGAAAAAAACACAAAATGTAAAAAATCTAGCATTTAAAAACGGAAAGAATCGTCGGGGTTTTAGGCATATTTTGTGTTAGCCAGAAAGAATATTCCCTGTGAAAAGGCTCTTCACGAAAAAGTTTCCTCGTTACATCAAATTGAATAATTGTGAACAGAAACCAAAAATTTCAGAAAATGTTTAACAAAATATTGTGATCAGAATATTACATCCATGATAAGCTAGATTAAATATCGGGTTTGTATTGAATTTGGAATATTCGTAAAAGCCTACAAGTAAATTTTTCGCAGGGAACTTTTACAAGGAAACTTTTTTAGAGAACCTTCTGGGAAGCTAAACTACTTATGAAGCTGGACACTAAAGCTCTTACCAAAATGAAACCCGACTTATCACTACCGTAAATCCTAATGTGTTTAGAAAGTTGACTCTTGTTCTCGTGAGTTTATGGAATTCCGGGTAGGCTGAGCAGTAGCACAGAAGATAAACAGCCATTTAGACTCCAGTAGAAATGAACGATCTTGCCACAGTGTAGTAAAACTTGGAAATAATCTTTTCTCCTGCATGTCCAATGTGCGTACTTCCAACCTGAAGCGAGTCAAAGTCAAATGCGTATTCTCTTCAATTGTGGGAAATAAGACGGGGGAAACCGGCACTCCTGTCACAGCTAAAACCAACACATTCCGAAGCTTTGGACATACCATTATAGGTTAATAGTCTATTCACTGGAGAGCAACTACTAGCCGCAGTACCTTTAGCTGCCATTATTGTGCAAAAAAAAACTATATTAGCTCCTAACTAATCTGGCTCTAGCCAGAAGTTAGTGAATATATGGCATTTGTGAAGTCATGACAAAAATGGCGAAGGAAATTAAGGGATGCAACACTCAAAATGACTAAATGAAGTATCAGGTATTATATTACATTATAGAAAGGGACAGGGAAAGGAAAGTCGGACTGATTGATGACCAACTCATCCCGCAGCAGCAGCTCCGTTCACTTCCAAAAGGCAAAGGAGAACTTTTTGGGCTTATTATTGGCGGATGACTGAGTGGTGGAGGAGACGGAATGGGAGTCACGACCATGGCCAGAGTTGTCGAAGGAGGGTTCGGAGTAAATATGCTGTTGACTGCCATGGAGTGTGGGACGAGCAGAGTCACGATCCAGGCCGGGAAATCTTTCTTGGGCCTGCAGTTCTCGGTACGTCTTTTCTCGCGCAGCAGCATTGGCACCAGGCTTGGTGGGCTCGTTCCGATTCCCACCCGTCGTTGTGTGGGCTGGGGCTGAGATGACCTTATTGGCTGGTTTTGAACCCATTCCCACGTTACTGCAATGTCGCTCTGGGGACATGAACTTATTGGCCGGTTTGAGATGAGCGGGTGATTTGCTCAGCATTTCGTGGCCTGCATGCGGAGTACTTGGTACTTGGTACTTGGCAACTCCGAACTTTGTCTCCGCAATTCCAAGGGGTTGTGCGGCTTGTTTGGGATGATGGTCTTCCTCCACCTTTCTCCACATGCCACGGGATCGAACGCCGTTCTCCACCCAACGATCCAGACTGTCGCGTGAGCCAGCCTTGGACCGACTCAAGGAACGCAGGAGGCTTTCCCGGGAGAGCTGACGTCTGAAAAACACAGTGCAAAGTTATACATTAGAATTATAAAAAGCCGTGTCATCACGTGAACGTAGCAATTGATCGGCTATAATGGCTTTGATGAAAATTATGTAAATGCAAGCTGTAATTATATTAGCTGCACTATTCGTATTAGCTTCTCGATTTCTAAGTGCGTGGAAACTGTGATTCCAGTAGCTTGCTACAAGCTCTTTGAACTTGTCCGAGAGCCAAATTTTTCCCAATTTACACCTCCCAATTGTCTCACCAAGAAAGTGAGAACTAAATACATCCAACTAGATATCTACCTGTAGTCAGCGTCCACGACTTCACGCGGTCTATAAGCCTCTTCCGGAGCCGGGCCCTCATGGGACTTCTGTCGCACATACTGATGATCCAGCTTCTCCCACTTCTGTCGAACCCCTTCAAACTTTTCCTTGGAGAACATTGGCAGAGGTGGCGGAGCGGCCATGTCGGGTGACCGCTGTCTAAGCTCGGGAGCTCTCTCTCTCTTGGGAAGCGGTGGTGGAAGCGGAGAAGACGAGGCTCGGACGGGTCCTGGGGAAGATGGCCACGTCGGACGAACCAAGAATTGAGACCGCTCCGTTGCAATGACAGGGTTGGGACTCCAGTCTTCATCTGTTGAACACAAATACAAACAAATCTTGAATAGGCAATTCTCATAATTACTTGAACTGATTGGACGTTTAACTGTGTATCTCATTAAATTCATTGGTTGCTGCTTTTGGCTGCGCAAATTGAGCACGCTGCACGAAGTGCCATTAAACTCCAATATGCCCTGGAAATCTTCAACACCTAAATCTCTGTATTCATGCCCATGGGAAAAGCCTTGATTAGATTCAGGAAGGGCTTGGCAAATTCAACATCTTGTGCTTGGATATTTAACTTTCCATTTTGCTAAAATAACCGAACAGGGAAAGTAGTCAAAATCTTCTCTTAGCTAACTAATTGAACCAATGTCACTATAATGTTCTAGCAAGTGAGCAAAGATGGTTTGGCTAAATAGCCACAATTTGGGTTCGCACCTCAACTCCATAATGAGCTTGTGAGGCAATGATTGTCTAATTGTTGTCCATTCTGTGAATGAAGTCAGAATTGGAAGTCCTTCCTCGCCCAAAACTACTTGCACTACAATTTTAGTAAATGGAACAATGGAAGGAGAGTTTTCTCAAGCCAAGTGTCATTGCTACAGAAGGCATCTTCTTCGTCCCATCGCTCCATTCTTGGCAGCGAAAGACGAAGACGGATTTGTAGCTGAAGGGATGGTGACAATTATTGGAGACTCAATTTCCCAATGCAAGAACATGCGTGTGGGTGTTTCCATTGTGGCCAACACAGTGGGAACAGCTCATCACCATATCTCTTCTGTCTTTATGGGAATGAGTGAATGGGAAATGAATGGTGGAAATCTGGCTATTTTGGGCTTTTTCCAAGGGACCACTAATTGTTCAACACGACAGACCTTCCATATTACGTCTCGTACACTACTTGACTCCAACCACTTTGAATTACAATCAGAAGGAACCAAGTTGCACACGGCTGCTCGCAACCAGAAGGGTTCTGATCCTGAGGCCCTTGCTAATTTCTAGTTACGCTGATAGGAGATTTAAAACTCAGATTAGCTGAACAAGTCCATTATGCATAAGATGCACAAAAAAGATATGAGGTTTTACATCCAAAAAATTATAATTATTTAGTAAAACCACGCCGCACATTTAGTAAGTATATTCAGCATAAAGCTGTTGTAAAAACATGGAAACCACTCAATTCTGTGTAAGGATTAATAACAAAATACGTATGTTCAGTTTTTGATGTGAATTAGAGCCTCTGTGTTTACTGTTTGGCCAATTTGAATACTGCATTTATTCCGCAATTAGACTTATTCTTAGCTAAAGTTTCTCTGCTATTAGTTTACAGTAAACCTGCCCACTGCTCACTGGGTAAACTTTTCCATTCGGACATGCAGAGCTTATATTGGACGAAGAATAGATTTGGGATTGGGAGGTAAAGATTAGATATAGGAAATTCTTGGTTGAAGATTTATTTTGTACCGTGCTCTGCGTTCTTAAAATATTAAACTCGGACACATGCTCATCCTATAAGCCCCCTCCGGTCTGGAAATGGAAACAATTGGACAGAATTCTTCTGAATAATAGCCCAACCTCTATTATTTATTAGAGAAAAACGTATTATCCGAGCCATATGAAATGCGAGCTACTAGATTTGCATGAGTGTTGAGCAAGGTAGAAGAAGGTTGTGAGTTGTAACTGGCTGTAGCCTACATGCACTTACTCTTCATGCATGTTTTCCAATTCACCACCAAAGTGTTGAAATTGGGTCATTCCAAGAATTAGCACCATCTTAACTACGTTAATTCTCTTTATTTTTTCCCACTCTCGGCCATGCATAATCCTTCCACTTCACCAACCCTTCTCTCTCCATCTCCACCATCTAATACTACGACTTGTCACACTAAATTGAACTTCACTCATTTGTCTCCGTCTAATTTTCCAATTTTTATTCCACTCCGCGTCACCTTCATCAACTTATCAACTTAAGATTAGAACTCAGCTGATTAGTATGGAGAAGAGAAGGGCTGCTAGAACCCAAAGGGCCTTCGAGGCACATCACACATGAACAACATTCGGCTCAGCTCCTTTCTTCCACTTCCATCTAGCCAATTAATCAACGAGATGGATTTAGTTTTGTCTATTTGTGCCTCTGTTACGGTTTGTAGACAAGTGCCGGTTTGGATATTATGTAGATAAGATATTATTCGGGTATATTTTTAACATTTTATGCCCAAATGAGGCAATACTCAACCATATTTGTCTATATTCTATATCATGATTACTCAACTTTTTTTTCAACAACAACTCTCAGATCTTTTAAGCGTATGTGGTACCGAAAACGCCAGAAAATATTATCGATTGTTTGGAGAGCAAAGTCAATTGAGCACCAATAAATTTATTATATTTTGACATTTGATCTAAATAACTTAGCCTAACAAACATAACCGAACCTAAGATTGTTCTGTTTTCTGAAGAAGGCAATATTTAAGCGCGTTAGGCTATGCTAAATCAGAAACGGAACACGCCATTGGAAATAGTTCTTTTGAGTGTTGAGAAACCATAATTGTGCAAGACAAATATGCCTGATTAATGTCTCATTTGGTCCTAAAAGTGGTGAAATAGTTATATCCGAACCGGTTTAGTTTTAACTATAGGTACTTGTAGGCTACGAACAGTAACATATGTGCTGTGAGTTGGATACGTGAATGAAGGTAAATAATTTCAGGTCTCAGCTTTGTTCCAATAAATAATAGGAAGGAAATACGAGATGAGCTTTCTCTCTCATCTCCTTAATGAATAATTTAATTATTTGAACTTCCACTCCCATTTCTTGTTCTTCGTGAAAAGATTTGCGAATTTCACTCTTCTTCACTTCTATTAGGTCATCTGTCCTATTCACTGCTTGAGGAAGCAGCCTATACCAAAAACTCTAATTGCCCAAACAAACCCTTGGCTCTAGTGTTGTGTATTGACACACAAATAGTTGGAGTTGGCCTATTCAAATCATTACTTAATGAACCCTTTGAAATTTCCAAATTGCACAAAATTAGTTCCTTTCTAATTTTTCCTGTAAATATCCGCACGTTACTTTGCAAACGTTCTTAATTTGAAGCATACACTTCTAAGCAGAGGAGCTTAGATTGATGTTCAAATATTTTTTATTGTAATTAATTAGCTTTAGTATTGGCTAATCTAATTTACGAGATTTATCGAGCGTAGGGTGGATTTGTACCTATAAATCGGTCAGTTACCAGTTTGAGCTGCACCTGGCATACATAAGGCCAATCTAATCAAATCACTTGTAGTTCACGCCTCCATAAAACTCATTTTGTTTATACTAAAAATTGAATTTTTTCATCCATATATTTGGCATGCGTTGGCCGGATCCACTGCTGGTCCCAGCCTGCGGAAGACCAGGCCAGCCCGGGCTTCTACCTGTTCTGTGCTGGCTGGATGCTCCCAAAAAACGTGGATTACGGAAATGTGGAGAATATTATTATGTATTCCAAATTACTAACAAACAGAAGTGATTACACTCCTCATCTTTCTGCTTGAGGAGATGAAAGGAAAAGGAGTTTTGGCAAAAGATGAAAATCTTTGGGAAAAAATAGTGAAAAGAGACGAGGCCGGATTCTACATAGACTTGCTTCTCGACTCGCATCTCGAGTGCCCAAATCTTTGTACCCCCAGCTTGGCTTTTAGTTTGAATTAGGGAGACACCATTACGCTCTGATCTACGGCAGGTATACATGGGTACGCACGAGTGAGTTATTATCATTTCCAGAGCTTTTATCCTCATTAAATGTGCTTATTGCGTAACGATCAAACGTACTTTTTTTTCTAATACATTTTAGGCCCCGTTTAAAAAATTCAGAAATTACTGAGAGGAAACCAGAAGGGTTTTCAGGTTTCTTGTCAAGAGACACACGAGATCTCCAATGTGAATGTGAGGCTCAAAAGTACGATAATAGAGTAGCTCGAAGCATTTCCCTTACGAGGACTGCCAAAGTTAATTCGTACTCGCATTCAATTGAATAGGAACCATTGAAATGCTCCCAGCTTCAACTTCAAACACTTTTGAATTCACGAAATGTCAACCAAGACTTCTAGTTTAGGAATTGAAGTCCGTCGTAGCGTTGTTAACTCGTAGGTGCGAGGAGGAATATCAAAGAGCATCATGGCGTGGCAGGTAAACGGGAATATTTTTATCTGTATAATCTGCAAGGTGTACATGCCCCCATTTGCGCTCTACTCGGTTTCAATGCTCGTAATGGTCCTATCCATGCTTTCTGGGATTATGTGACTTAACTGGGAGCAAAGAGAAACTACAATACACATGTCGTACCTAATTGCATGAGTTGATCTGCTGAGTGTCATGGTGTCATGCATGTGGGCGTGTCGAGATCCGTTCAAGACCCCCCAGACCTAAGCAACTCTTCCTTCAAATCCCATGCAAATTCAGCAGGCCGCAACGTTAACTCTCATTTTATTCGAAAGCCAAACTCACATTAAATTATCAGTGAGTCCAAGGAGTTTCAGGTTAATCCGATCTTAGTATTCAGGTTGGACTAAAACTAAGCACGCAATATTTTATGAATTCAAAAATCGAAATATATTTTCCAAACATCTTGACCCTGACAAAGTGAAACTCGGTTGAACTTATAGGTACGAGGGTCGTTCCATAAACTTTTACAAATGCTCAAATGATCAGGAGAAATGGAATTTTTGATTTTCTTTCTGACAACTATAAGTTAACATCAGCAATCTACTTTTGAAATCTTTAACAAAATCTGGTTCATATGATTTGTTGGTTATGTATTCAGCTTTCCAAAACCGTTTCAATCATTAGAATCGGACTTCTCCTTCAATAGTAATTTCAAAGTTAGCAAATCCCATTAATGTGCAACTACGCTGCATAAAAGGTTCCGAATTCCATTCACACTGAGATTAGAGATGCTGAAATTGTGTACAAAACCTGTGGAACGAGCAACATAGTATCTAGCTACTAAAAATAAACAAATCAATTTTTATGTTCAAATTGTAGCCCAAGGTCAAAGGTCACTGGCACTGAGGTTAGAACTATTGTAATGTAAAAGTTTTGATTGAAGGTATACTAAATCTGCACAAATCAAAGGAACAAGAACTACCCTCGTGTAACCAAGGTGCTGCTCATGCCGAGTTGGTCCAGATTAAACATTTGGGGTGAGTAAAATGGCTAGTCCAATATTTAGATGCAGTTGTCCCTATGGTTGGTTTACGAGTTGTGAGCGGAATAGAGTTCGGCGTGAGTGTCTGTGTACAAAGCTGAGAGAAGGAGATGGACAACTATAATAATACTCAAGCCCCGAGTCATCTTTCCGCATATCCGGTCAGTCTGAGAGAGGAATGCAGTTCCTGCTCTTGTGGTCCCTAACAGGATCAGTGGAATGACGAGGACTGAGGACATGATACGTCCAGCCAGGTGTGTGAGTTGTGTTGGTCGTCTCGTCCTAGCTGGAAACGGAATTCACCAACTCGCATTGGCAATGGGATGAAGGAAGACGGCTTCTGTTGCTTTGGTTGGCCCTATTGTTCTGAGCCCAAGGAGTGAGCAGGGCTTATCTGCACACAAGAATCTTCCTCAACTTCTTGAGTGCGATGACCCACAAAGGTATAAAAAATTATTTCTTTCTTTCCCAAAGAGAACCTCTTCAACCGAATATCTCTTCATTTACAATTCTGATAGAGTAACTTCATGACACACTTTACTGCACACGACTTGGATTTTTTTATCCAGCCACAGTACAACCACACCAGCTCTGTTCCCCTCCCAGCCTTTGTCCACACAAATATTTTGAGAAACTAGGCGAATAATTACATATCATATCTGGCTCCAATGAATAGTATTGAATTATGGGCCATCTGTAGCAATAGTTTTAATACGGATGGGACGGAGAAGAAGCTCTCTCAGAAAAACATTCATGTGAAAAAAGTACGCTTGGGAAAGCTCTCTCAAAATGTTTTATAAATGATGATTAAAATTCAATTTAAAAGTATACATGATGGTCAAGTTGTCGTACGTTCAGGCTAGATACGTAAGCTAGGCATCGGCATCGATCCTCTAGCAAAGTTAGGTAAGGTATCACAAGAGGAAAATAATCAGAAACACGTATAATGTTCGTATCAGCCTTTTCGCAGCTTTTTCGCCGGGGACTTTTTCGAAGAATCTTATGGAGATCGATGGGAGAGAGTGGCTTAGTTTTCCTGTGGACCAGATGCCAAATGGAGACATGCCCAATAATTGTAACAATTCAAATGAAGTGAAGGGTTCGACACACCCTCGTCCATTGGAAAATAAGAAAAAAACCTATTAATTGTTACTCACAAGAATCGGCAACTGCTACTGCCAAAGTTTGTCTTCCAATTGAGAATTTAATCAGGCTGAAGAAACATTAATCAGTATTCGTGGAGAGGAAAATGGAAGTGAAACGATTCATCAAACTCCTTCCACTGCGTAGTAATAATTTCAACTTGACCCAATCAAGTCACCTTTATGCTCCGGCACTTGGTTATTAAAGGTCTCCCTTCCCTAGTGCAGAGATAAATAAGTACGTGGTCGAAGCCTTTACCTTGGTTTGAGATTTGAGGTTCATTTGGATGCCAAACTCTCTCGGTCAACCTGCCTTCGTATGTACGGAGCTCTATACTGCATATCGATTAAGCTGATACAATGTGTGAGAAACTTGTTCGACTTGAACAATTACTGAACACAATATTAGGTACATTTTCTCTTCCTACACTTCTCAACTCTTTCAAGATCTTTCTATTGAATCCACTTTCTGATATAGTGAGTAAATTGGATCGATTCCCAGCATTAGAGAATCAAATACTGCATTTTCAATACCGCATTTCAAGTGGGTAACGGTTAGTATGGGTAACTAGAACATCCCATATTTAAGGTATATTTGACAATAGAAGCGGCAAAGTACAACGTGAAGATTGTAAAATTCTAATCTTAAGTAAAACTTTGAGTAAGATATAAATTCCAGGCATAGTTAACTCGAATTTGCACTCTGTCCTTAAGCTCATCTAGAAACACAGTGGAACCCGCTTTCTCCAAAAAGCATTCCAAAGCATGACTGCTCACAAGCAAGAGGAATTCGTTTTTAGGTCATAAGATTGACACCTTGGCATGGGAATATAAATTTTCCGCGCTATCCAATGGGTTTGGATTTGCGTCATAAAAAGGGAGAAAATGTTTCAATATATTTCAATTTATAAATTATTGCACGAGAGATTGTGATCGAAATGTTCAGGAAAAACACTGGGTGATTTGTTATGCTAAATCCTAAACGGTTACGGGTCAGATTACACGATTACTTTATATTTTTAAAAATAAGCAATATTAATATAATACTAGACATTTGTTTAGCAACGTACTCCAATTCTTAATTCTCAAATGAAGGATATAATTGAAATAGCCGCACTACAGCAATTCGCTTGTTTGATGAATTTAAACCCCCGCTGATTAAGTAGATAGAATGATATCCGGTTGTTCCTGTTGCAAAATACATATCTATGCGTCAGGCGAGAATTTTCACTTGACGGGCAGGTGCACTATTGTATAGCTAGGGAAAGTGATCTTTGGCACAAGCATTACTTACTCATAATACCATATAAGTTCAATTCTGCAATTGATCTGCAATTCTTCCTGTTGAATTTGTCAGTGTTGAATTTAGAATTGGTAGACTTTGAGCTCAAAGCATGCGTCTAGGAAAAAAGAGGAATAATGCGAAAAGACTGTGAAGCTATAAAAAGCTGAATTTTGTGAACTGCTTGTTTTTTGCCTTCCCTATTCCTCTTGACTAGCGTGACACTCAGAATGTTAAGAACAAACGTTTGGGAGCGTAGGAAAGGATGTAGGAAGTCGGATTTTCTTGGTATGCTCGTTTATTATGTGAGGAGTTGTCCTTTTACTGTTTCCATTACGTCTCTATCTCCACTCTGATAGGTCAACCCATTACATTGTACTTTGTGCTACGTGACATTGGTCTTATCCCGTTTTTACTTTTCATGGCCAAATCTGACACTGGGATATTAGACGTGCATCATTGCCATAAGTTCCTCCGATCCTGCCCTGTCATCATTAGAGCTACTTTTCCCTCACTTGGAGATTATAACATGAGTGAGGCTGGGACGGGATTAAGATCCACAGGAACTATAAATAACTTGTGCTGACACTTCTGCTTGGCATTGACCTTCTGACAGAGAGCTGCAGTAAAGAACGGACTTAGGCTCAAGGCATGACTTTAGCTTGTCGTCCCAGCTGCGAATTGCAAAAATCCACCTGGGTTCGCGTTCGGCTGGCTACCAGTTGTGTTTTGTGTTGTGGCAGAAGAGACGAAGGGGCTGTGCCGGCATTGATACAAATTATATGCAATTTGTTGGAAGGTATACAGCTAGAATGGCATTATGACTGGTGTACGTCTTATCGGAACAAGAACTGTATTTGCATTTAGTATCTCTCTGCCTCTGACTTCGTGCCAGAGTGCTTATTATTATGTTTATCTCTCCACGGAGAAACGGGACTCGTAAATAGAACTTATTAGAGACCCTGTCTAATACCCAAAAATTCACACCCGATGGGCAAAATCCAAATAAAGCCAGTCCGTTGCGTTTGGAAAATTCCAATGTAAATATAATCAATAGATTAAACTGTTTGTTGACTCAAATATGTTTTGTTTGAAGGAGGCTGCATAGGACTCTGTTAATCAAGAGCCTCTTTGTTTCCCTTTGTCTCAACCACCAGCAGATGTCTATAGGCAAGAAAAAGTCCTGTTTCTCAGCAACTCCTTCTCCCAAACAAATCCACGACGTTACTCGAGGCATGAAATGTGGATATAGTTAAACAACCAAATTCAAGCAAAACCGTACTCTCCATTGTGACTGCTCAAAAGACGAAGCCAGCTTACCATCTGAAGAAGATGGGACGGGATGAGCGTCCAACAGAGGATCATGAATAGGACTACAGTTGTCTTCCGCTGAACCAATTCCGCTCGATCGACCACACGACTCCTGCTCCCTTGACGCGTAGGAACGGCGGGTTCGGACAAACCCTCCGCCAGCTCCCACCACGGCCGGATTGGAACAGCGCCGAGTCTCGATTCCGCTCAGGTTCCCGCGCTGACGGTGCATCGTGTCATAGTCCCGGGGTGGGAGCAGGATCGGCGTGTTTCTCTTCCGGGCATTAAGCTTGGCCCGAAGCTCTGCTGCCAAGGAGTCATAGAGTGATGCGACGCGGTCCGAAGTAAGGTTCGACGTTCCGGACCCAGATCCAAATCCCCGATCCGAGTTCTCGGACGAGTCTGAAGTGCGACAGTCAAATTCTGGCGTTCCACGATCCTTCCTGATGGGACTGGGACAGGAGAAGAGTCCTTTGGACTGAAGTCTGGACTCAATGTCCCGAAACTTTCTCTGGTTATCCTCCCGATTGACCAGGTCTTCTAGCTGACTACGAAGAATTGAGGCCGTCTCTGGCGAGTCGCATCTGTGTTAAGCATAAAGTGGAAACATTAAATTTGGAAAATAATAATGTATTTACAATCACTCGGAGAATAAAATGACGAGTCGTCCTTGTTAATCTGATTCCATTCCAACAATTCGCTGCGATAAAGTTCACATGAAAAAATTGTCCAGCAAACCCGTTCCCTCGAACACGTTTTACCGATTACAATACTTTCGGCAAATACGACCTAACTTCGCTATTAGAAATTTAATCAATTATTATACGATATCTAACATATCCCATATGAACGTCACCTGAACACAATTAACATATGAAGGTCGAAGGATACGGCAACTTGGCCAGCGAGCCTTTCGTATAGGCAACTTTTCGCAGGGAATATGTTTTGTAAAACCGTTAATGTAATGACTTGACATGATGGTTTCATTTTTTGATGTAAGTAGGACTTTTCCATTATCTAGCCCGCACCTCTCCACACACACACAAGCAAGCCATGTGATTCCCCCACGCTTGTAATTATGTCTATTTACAGATCATTTTGCTACCAATCTCATATTTACACCCTCTCTCTTTTCGTGCTAATCTCCTGTCTGTCCAAGCCCAGTTGGGTTTATTTGGTAATAACCAATAGATAGTGAATATGTGAAGCTGAAGGATTGTGAGGCTGATGATGAGTTAGAAAGTGGAATTAGAGTCAACGAGATTAGAGATTAGGAAAAAGTAGTTACACGCGATAATCATAATATTATGAGTTACAACCAGAAGGACGGACACTGGGAGCTTAACGACACGAAATTCGAGAATTCAATCTTCCATTCTTACTCTAGTCCACATAGACATGTCAAATTATGTCTTGTTCTGTAACCTCAAGAGCATTTGGGAAGATTGGAACGAATCTCATGCAGATTCAATACAGATTAAATCCAATTCTTTTTCTGGCTCGAGTCGGCCTTCCGCAAACAAATTATTATACATTTAGCACTCAAGCGTATTGTAACAGATAACAGACCATCCTAGCAAATAGCAAACTGCATGAAAATTGCATCGTCGTGCAATATCACAGAACCGGCAAAATTTATGTACTGATAAATATATCCTGATTTCTAATGCTGTGGGTAGTGAACCTCTTGAAATGCGAAAATGTTCAACTGGAGTTTATTGATGCCATTTAAATTTGAGGAACGCGTTATATTCAAGTACTGAAATGCTATTGCAAACCTGGAAAACATTCTAAATGCAGAGAGATTTGCCCAAATGTAAGGAGCTGCATAAAGAAGTCTGAACTGATGACCAGTGAAGAACTAAATTTGGGACGCAATGCTTGGTCCAAGTAGTTTTCCCAGTTATGGATTGTACAAAGCTGCTAGCCGACCATTTATTTCCTATCACAACTCACGAAGAATCGCATCCTTCTTTTATCAAAGCCATTCTTATCAGGAGAGCTGACCTAAATAGCAAACTGTTGCTTTGTAGTAGGACGAGACAGAATAATGATGTTTGACATTTTCATCATCTCTGCGGATGTATGGAGAGGCCACGGGATGTCAAGTCATGAGTTTCCATTGTGCCAGCCTACTTATTCTTATCTTAATAAACTATAAATGACGCATGTTTTTCCAAATCTTCCAATCAGCCAGTTCAATCCCTAATAATTCCTAATCTCTCCTCTCACTCCGCTTACCTGTACGAGTGGACATGGACGGGACAGTTGGTGTCCGGATTGTAGATCATGAGGATGCATGACACAATGTCGTCGTTGGGAGACGGAGCCTGGAAGACGCACGTGATGGCATTGTACGGAATGAAGTGCTTCTCTGTGGGCGGCTCTGGCGGGACTGAGCCCGTAACTCGATTAGAGCTGGGAATGATCCGAAGGCCCTTGTTGTTCACCTGCAGCGTCACCTTGAGGGCCTGCATCCGATGTTCTTGGGACACAAAGTACTGGAGCACGGGCTCAACGTAGTGCGGCCCACGAAGACCCTTGCTCTCCTTCGCCCCCAGGAAGAGGACGTAGTAGGACGAGCGTTTCATTTCCGACATTTTGGAAGCCGTTTTATCTTATGAATGGCAGATCCAGATGACGCTTAAGCCAGGTTTCCCCTTTTTTCTTGGCCAAAAAGGAAAGACGACACACAGGTTGGTCACGACGAGCTCTCGTCTCTCGGTCAACTCAATAGAGAACTTCTGTTGTAATGGACCTAGAAAATTGTGAAAACAAAAATTGTAATGTCATCAAAAATTACTATTATCATTCCTCCTCATCCACCTTCCGCATGATGACAGCTTTTGTCTGGGATAGGTATAAATAATTTTTTTGTTCAAAGAAGGATCCCATGTCTTTTGTCTGCTCAGATCTGCCTCCCTTACAACAGCCTTGACCAAACACTCTCCTTAAATGATGGCTTCAGTTCAGCCCAATTCCAAACAGCCTATTCTCCTATTATTCCACTCGGGAGGGACGCAAACACTACTTTTGTCAGTAGTAACAGTAGGAATTGGGTGCGTCATGTAGTGTGCAACAAGTTGTTCCAAATATGGACATACAGGAGTTCCCTGCAAAAAAAAACTCGAAAAAGTGCACTCGAAGAGTTCCCTTGTTACCCTGTGACTCCAAACTGTAAATTGTATTCATAGGCTCCCTTTAGTTAGGTTAGGTTAGAGCTCGTGGCATTGGGCTGGATTTCTAATACTTGCTTATAGGTAAAGTTTGCGGAAAGTATTTCAATAGGGCAAACTTGTTCTAGGTAACTTTTTTTTTGTAGTGAAATTTTAGTTGGAAGCGGGAAAGCACTGTTAGAGCACTTACTTACTCCCGACTATTCATCTCACTTAAAACTTAAATAACTT
Organism: Ceratophysella sigillata; assembly: GCA_034693865.1. Lineage (NCBI taxonomy): Eukaryota > Metazoa > Arthropoda > Collembola > Poduromorpha > Hypogastruridae > Ceratophysella > Ceratophysella sigillata. Next base: position 2,279 of record JAQFXY010000410.1, on the reverse strand, counting down.
TTGGCCAAGGCGTATTATGTGGATGTCGACCGAGTTCCTGGCTTTGCTGACAAGAATGAAAATAAAATTACTTCACTAGGGAAACTCGCACACTGACGGATCTCTCTCGAGCGCTGATGCGGAGGAGATGATGCTAGTTCTAATAATTTACTAACTTACTTCCAAGCCTTATCTCCACAATCTGCTCAAGAACTCATTCAGTTTGTTACACAATAGGCTGGCAGGACGATAACATAACATGTCATCAAGTCCTAGCTCTCATAGTTAGAGTCAAAACCGGGTTTTCTCAGGCAAATCAAAGCATGGATGAAAGAAAACGAATTACAGTAGTAGGAAACGCAATGGGATATACTGTAGCGAGGAAGGAGGCATTCAGTGGCAGTGCATTCATTTGCAAAATAAAAATTACTAAAACTCACACGACACAAAAGGAGGTGAATTTAGCACGATAATGAAGCATATCTCTGTGGAGTAAACTCACATTCCATTTTATTAGCAGAAGTCAATGGGAGTTTACATACTTTGTAGTTTGAAGCCAAGTGACCGGGACAAGGCATTAGTTGAGTAAATGGTACGAGGAACTGTAAACTTGCAAGTTTCCATTTTATCTCTGTGTCATAGTGTACAGGTTTTTTCTCTTCTACGGAAGCCTGTACTTGTAATTCTGGTTTTTATAATTTTATTGCAGTTGCATAATTATATTCTTACGTATGTGTGCGGAGTATGGAATTGACGGAGCTATGGATTTCTTTACCAGCATCGTTCTATGCATCATGCCAGAAGAATGAATTTGACCTGGAATACTGATTTAGAATCAATTAATATGCACACCTCGTTTTCCCAAACGCATAACCTGTTGACACCTCAATTGGGCATCATGTACACCTTATAATTAATTGCAAGTCTAATTGCCCACATAATAATTGATTAGTCAACGTAATTTGTATAATGCTTTTATGCGTTTACAGTTGTTAATATTTATTTATGTCAGGCAAGGCTAAAGTACGTGCAACAGCTGCTCACAGCCAGTGGGCCAGGGATCACTTTACGTAGAAATACAACCTGTGGGTTTGTCGCCTGCCTTTGATTAGCTAATCTATTTCTGTAGGGTTGAAGAAGTTAAATACCAATAGGTACTGAAATTCGTACAATTGGCATTGCTCGCTATAATGCAAATAGCCGGCGAATTTGCAGCGAGCAGCTGTGTATATAAAGTGCAATAGACTATTGGCTTACTTTAGATTTATTAGACCAAAGTAACACATACTCGACGTGGTGGTATTGAATGGAAAACGGAATGCTGAAATCTGCCCAGCAAGGACAGCAAGGTGTGATTTACGATTTGGGGAATGCAGTTAATTTAATTGAGCAGACACACGAGCGACGACTTGTGTTACCCATTACGTATGTCTGATTGTTGTCGAAAGTTGTAATAGGGCCTGGCTCTCACAAATCCGCTTGCTAATCTTTGTGCTCATTAGTGATTTCGGGTGAATTCCATTCATACTCCAAAAAAAGTGTGACAGAGAATAGGGTTATGGGTTCTAAGGTTACGACTTTGTCATGTAATCTGCTCAAAAGGCTATAGCTCACATGCAGACCTACAAATTGCCACAACAATACCTACTTCCCAATAATGGCATGCACATTGGCTTGGTCCAATAGCGATTCCTGGTATACCGAAAGAGCGTAGCAAATTCTCTTTTGGGCGGAAAGCTCTGTATGTGGTTTAACCTATTACGAGTAGAGAATTTTTCCTTTATTTATGATTTACAATTTACCTCAAGACATGATTTGACTTTAATCCAAGACACAGCCACCATGAATTACTCAGCCGAGCATTTGAAAGAGAGTCTGAGTCAAGCAGGCGCTAATTAAGCATTCCAGTGGCGGTTCTAGGACTAGGCCAACTAGGCCACGGCCTAGTTGCAATCTCCGCTGGCCTATATCAGATTTCCGTTGGGCTTCTTGTGAAAGTGAAAAAGGCAATTAAGTTCTAGAAGTGTTGAGCATATTTTAAAGCATTTTTTATTTGAAAATATCTAAGTATTTTTAATAAGTGCCTCAACAATTACTGACTAAGCGGTTTGTCTGCAAGTAGGGTTGTAAATTCGGGATACGTGCGGGATAATTCTCAAGCACATGCTGGGCACTTGTAAATTAAATGGCGTTTAAAAAAACTATCATCTTACTGTTGTACAAGGATTGCATCCAAAGGTTTTGAAAACCTTGCAACAACTGATTTGGAACTGGGACTGTAAACCTTAGTTTTTTTTACC
>JAQFXY010000409.1:0-30091 GCA_034693865.1 Ceratophysella sigillata | reverse complement strand
ATGAGTACAATCTAATGCACCAATACAGCTCGGCATTTTGAAACGTCGTTGCCATTCATCTTTGGCAAGTTGGAGCTCAGCATTTGTCTTCGGGAACTTAATCCACAGTGGAGCTTTTGAAATGATGAGGCTCATCGCCTGTAATATTTAATAATTTAAATTCTATATCTGTTGAAGGTAAGTAGGTACTTTATTCAGTAATTTCAGTTTCAGACGGTTAGTTTATACTGAAGTTTTGCAGTTTATGTATATTTAGTACCTTTTTAGCAGTTTTAGACACGGTTGTTTGGTTCGCACCGATATCTTCCGCTACGCCGACCTGAAATCCGGGATCTGACTAATACCGTAAGAATACTTGCATTTGCGCCTTCGTACTTAACGCTCCGCCTCTTGTTTCTTGATTTGTAGTTATGTCGGATATAAAATGAATTGCAATCCACTCAACGTTAACTTCATTAAACCGAAACAACGACCTATAATCTTCTACTCGCAAACTGGCCTGAGGTCTGTAGGACTTTGTTAGCCTCGGAGAAACAGCCATAGTAAACGTTGCCATGCTATTATAAGTAGTATAGTAGTGCTTCAATTAAGTAGAATTGAGTATATTTTGACAAAACACGGAATAGCAATAGTTGATTTTGCAGTAAGCAAAATGTGTGAAGATGGCCAGGACTCATCTTCACATTTTGAATCATCTGCTAGACGGATTTAGCATTTGCCACCATTTTATTCATATCACGATTAGCATCTGCTTTAAGTTTTAAGCAAATGCTTCTGGTTTCTGGTCCCAATTTCAGAAAAATCATGATTATAAATCATTTAAATGAAGAAAAACGTTTTACGAAATACGAGTTGAAAGGAAGTACATGAAGCTCCCTCCAATGTCTCCGTAGCAAACCATTGTAGCCGAATGTTTCATACCGTATTCCGTATGCTGGATAGCGAAGATGTTTTATTGGAATGAATGTGGTTAGTGTAGTACTATGAATTTTGGGTGCTTCACTTGCTTTCATTATTTCAACATAGATGGAGGTGATCCATCTTCCAATCCCTCCTTAATTTTCATGGGCAGGTAGAAAACCACTAATATAACTGAAAACAGAAATTTGCATGACATAATAAACAATTTTTAAACCAGCAGAAAATTTGTAGGTGCATAAAGGAACATGTATGTGATTTAAAAGTTCGCCTTTTTGAGACTGCAGTGGCTAAACAGGCGTATTTCTCGCCGCAAATGGCCACTATTGAGTAAGGTGTCAATTGTTCGCTAATAAATATTCCAATAGAACGGTATTAAAAATACATGGAAAATCGCCATTTAAAAAATAAGGCGCCCTCAACATGTTGCCAAGTTGACCCTGATAGCTTAGCAAATCCCTTGGATATTTTAAGGTAAAGTCAAGTATATAAAATTAGGGCCGGAATATTTAACATTTTGAAAATGTTGCCAAGTTGACTATGATGGCTTAGTAAGGTATGTATCGCTTGGATATTGTAAGGTAAAGTCAAATATATTAAGTAAAGCGAGAATATTATTATTTTGGAAAAAAAATTTCGCTTTCAACATGTTATCTCAACTAGTTTCTAAAAATACTAGAGGTAATGCAATACTCGATTTGATTATCAGAAATAGACCCCTTCTAGTATCTGACGTAAAGGTATTCGACCATTTAATTTCTGATCACTGTATTACAGAAGCAAACATTACTTGCGTTAAACCAAAAGTTCCCTTCAAAGCGATAAATTATAGAAATTTTAAGGCTTATGACTTTATTAGGGATATCTCTGCAATTGAACCAAATGTAAATGAACTTTACTCGCTTTTGGTAACTGTAAATTAGTTCAACAATAAGTAATCAGGGATTTAGGATAAGCGTTTACCGATAATCACTAAACACATAAAGGTCAATAATAATAAAAAAACAATATCGTCCCAGACATTTGAGTTAAAGAAAAATCGAGATATATCGTACACATATTACAAAAATACGAATAGCGCGGATGACAAAATACAGTTTCATAACTTAAAGTTAAGCAGGCTATCCATCGGGACACTAACGATCATTTAAATATTGCAATTATGAATAGAGGAATTTATCCTTTAATTAACGAAGTCCGCAAGTTAAATAATCATAATCATCATCATCATTAGAATTTGTTGACATTGCCGTAGCCCAATTAAGTATTTAAAACAATTAAATATTACCGTTTAGTTTAACAAAACAAACTGAATGAAATAAAGAACTGTTACCAAACAAAATTTAAAGCTAAACGCGCACTCAAGAATAGAAGAATTAGTGTTTATCTCTTAAAACATTTGAATATAAATAAGTAAATTAGTTTGTATTCATTTTGTCAAAAGATTTTAGGTGAATGCAAGTTAAATAACAAAGCCTGCCTTCGGCAGCTTGGGACCAGAAAGGAGCTTATTGAAATGAACCTGAACCAGTAGAGAAATCATATCACACTATTTAGGCAAGTTTCTAAAAAATATAGCCAATTTTATACAAGAAAGATTATCAGAGGAAACAGACATTAATTTACAGAATATCAGTTTAAAACCCATTTCAATTTACATACACTAACTTTTTATTTTTATCCATGGAAACAAATATTTTTTTTCCAGAAATGAGGCTCAAAAGTCATTTGAATTTATATATGGTGCTTCCGGTAATACCAATTTACAGATACCAGATGATCAAATGGTATTATAAAGTTGTTTATTTGAGGCGTTCGACTGAAATTTAGTCTTCTTATATATAAATTGGAAACAAATCGTTTTTTAATTTTTTATTAGGCTATATGTTTGTCCCATTTCTGATGTAACATGCGAGTTACACGTAATTACATTGGAGCCTTTGCTTCCCGGCTGCTTCACGAACGTTGCCAATTACTCGTTTTTATATATGCAGCTGATAACTAAACGTAACAAGCGTCACGGACGGACGGACAGACGGACGACCGGAGTATCCCATAAGACCTTTCTGGTCTAAAAAGACACACCGTTTAACATTGATGTGAATCATATTATTGATTACTTTGCTGAAATCAGCACAAGTTTGACATATACTACAAATTTCCCCCAAAAAAATCGAGTTTGTTGCGTGATATACGTGATATCAGTTCGAGTTGAGATGAGAGAGCGAGGAGTTAAAAACTTCTTTCACTTAATATTTTAACTATGTTTCTTTTTTTGGACAGATTCCTACTTAGTGTAGGCCGACCAAAATGACATTGCTACATTGGGCTCGTTCTCTTGTCTTATTATTCACTCGAATCTCGTAAAGTTTACTAATCTCTGAAAGATCAAATTAATTAAATTGTAAATCAAAATTTCTGAAACGAGATGTTGTTAGGTTAGGTTAGGCACCATGCAAAGCATTATAATTATTCTCCTTTATTCCAGGGAAGTACCTTCCATTATACATTTCCCGATACAATCGTAGTAAAGGTACCTTGTTCATTTATTTGGAATTTTGAGGGCTGATTCTGCCACTGGAAATCTAGGAGTTGACTGATTAAATGGCTTATCAAATCTGCACGGTAAAGAAAGCTTATGTCACTCAGACACTGGTTTGCCGCTTATGTTCTGGACATTTCCACAGAATGTCTTCAAGACCGACCGACTAATTATAGGACCTTGGTCCACGAGGGATGGAACTGCGTTGCTTGTAGGACTTCGTCTATTCTCTTATCATTTGGATCACACACCTACCTCGTCTCTGGTTTGCTCTTCGGGATCTTGCTAGCGACTAACCCATTCACTCACACGCACACTGATTATCCTACCGGGAAGTGGTTGACGCAATACACGTTCCAACAGGCCTGAGTCCCCGTTCACTCCAAACAAAGAAATTCATTCATTCCCTCGGCTCGGTACACACATTCCACTAAAGCGTATTCAGGCGGAAGCGTCCAAAATAATGGCTAATACAAGATACGACTATCAATGTACACTACCATAATGGAAGTACAATAAACACAACATATGCAAAGATCTACGTGCCCCCTCTATAAACATTCATAAATAGTTGATAAACATCAACAAAACGTTCTAGAACACGTAAGAAGTACTATGAAGCAAGTATGGTTGAAAAACATCAACAAAACGTTCTAGAACACTGAAAAATTATGAAGCAATTATAGTTAAGAAGCATCCACAAAACGTTCTAGAACACAAACTCTCTGAAACAACTTAGTTGAGAAACATCAACAAAACGTTTTAGAACACATGAAACACTATGGTTGAGAAAAACCAACAAAACGTACAGTAACCTTAAAGTACAGACAGTGCCCGTAAAATAACTTTAAGGGTACTGAACAGTACCCTTAACGTACCAAGATAACCCTTAAAGAACCAACAGTAGCCTCAAAGAACCGAGATTACCCTTAAAGAACCAACAGTACCCTTAAAGAACCAACGATACCCTTAAAGAACCAAAAGTAACCTTAAGGAACGAACAGTACCCTTAAAGAACCAACAGTACCCTCAAAGAACAAAGAGTATCTTTAAGCGCCAACAGTACCTTTAAGGGACCAACAGTATTTTTAAAGGACTAACACTGCTGAACAATCGCCGACGAACACTCCTCTCCAAGCACAACCCTTGAACGGTCTGATAGCTATAGCTTCTAACGCCGACAAGGTTATCCGTTGACATTGCAACGCCTGCAAGAACGCCGACGAACGCAGATTATCCGAGCTGCTTCTGATGAATTCTCATAGGCAGTAGCGGGACCAACACTGTGTCGCCGAAGTCTCTATCACCAATAATTAAGGACCACCTTGTTTACTCAAACAGAGAAAGATGCTCAAGCGGTGATCACACCCAACTTGATCTTCATACAACGGATGAGGTCGAGCTGTCTAGTCGTCAGGACGTCTACTTGCTAGCTTCTAGTCTCTAGTACTAGTCTCCACTCTCCAGTCTTCTAGGCTCTAGTCTCCAGGCTTCTAGGCTCTAGTCTCCAGTCTCCGAGGTTCTAGGCTCTAGTCTCCGGGCTCCTAGGCTCTAGTCTCCAGTCTCCTGGCTTCTAGGCTCTAGTCTCCAGTCTCCGGGCTTCTAGGCTCTAGTCTCTAGCTCCTAGTCTCCAGCCTCTAGCTTCCAATCTCTATCTTCTAGTTCCTAGCTTCAAGGCTTCAGCCTCTAGTTCCTAGCTTCAAGTCTCCAGTGTGAGACGCTAGGCCTACTCTCAAGTCTCTAGTGTTGAGATGCAGGAATAACTGAAAGGCAGTTCCAATCCAACTTGCAAGTCACTAGTCACACGTGGAGACTCTCTAGTCTATTTATCACTGGATTTTATTACCAAAATTAGAAAAATGACGGAGCTTACAAAAAGAGATGTTCACTCGAAGAGACTAACATTACAAAAAACCAAATGCCAAACACACATGTACCCAAACTTCCCCTTTTCCTTATACTAAATTACATGGTCCAGGTCTCATTCATTCATACCAAAGAAAACTCATTCATTCAACTACGTGTTCTATCCTACTCCATCTACCGCTCCTTCCCCCAGTACCTTGCTCACATCCCACTACCATAACACATAACATTAATGTTCCCCTTACACGCTATAGTTAATCCTACTAACTAGCTTCTAAGTACCGAGTCTTAAGTCTCAAGCCTCTAGTCTCAAGTCCTAAGTCACTAGTATCTAGTCTTAAGTCTTTCGTCTCAAGTTTCTAGTCTTAGGTATCAAGTCTTAAGTCTCAGTACATAACTCACCATTCAAATAATCATGAATTAAATTTATTAAAAATAACTACGTCGGCAGCAACATACTCCCCCCGGTTGGTGCACCCTGGGTCATCAACCCACTTCAACGCTGTCGACGACTTTCCTCATTCAATTGTCATTTTTGGTAACATCATGGCCTCGACCTTCCAGGGAAATTCGTACGTCCAACTGCCCACGACCCTCCTGGGATTTTTGTACATGACGTCCACGCCCAAGGGAGCTTCGGTCCTGAACCAATGCTCCAATTTGCTCCATATGCTCCACGTCCAACACGCACAGCTTCACCACGGGTCGCCTCAGACATCCCTTATAGTTCTAAACATCCGCTACTCGAACTTGACCATCCTTGCCTGGGAAGGTCTTTAAAATCCGTCCTCGGGGCCAGGCGTTCCGCGGTAGATCTCCATCTGCGATGGGAACCAAATCACCTTTCTTGATTGGTTCCGCCTTCTCAAACCACTTCGTCCTTTTCGTCAAGGTAGGTAGGTCTTCCTACACGCATCTGCTCCAAAATCTGTCCGCTAATCGCTGAGCAATCATCCACTGCTTTCGAAGACACAAATCAGTGTCCGTAAATTCTCCGGGAGCAGGAACGCCGTTCGAACTTCCAACCAGAAAGTGGTTTGGGGTTAAGCTCTCCTCGTCATCCGGGTCCAGCGAGACATTAGTGAGTGGTCTGCTGTTGACAATGTTCTCCGCTTCGGCAAAGAGCGTTTGCAGGACTTCCTCCTTCGGAGCTCTTTCCTTCAGCGTCACCTTCAAGGCCGTCTTCACGGATCTTACGTGTCTCTCCCATGTTCCTCTCATGTGTGGAGTAGAAGGTGGAATGAATGACCAATCCATACCTAAAGGCGCAAATGTCGCCTCCACCTTGGTCCAGTTAATCTCTTGCAACGCCTTTTGGACCTACGTTGCAGCTTCTACAAGAGTACATCTTGGTCGGGCAGCCTCTCCTCGAGACAAATCTTCGTAGTGCCAAAATTGCCGAGTCGGTTGTCAGGGATGCCGCAATTTCCAAATTCGCAGCTCGTTCCGTAAGAAAAGTGAACAGGGCTCCATACCGTTTCTCCTGCCTCCGTCCAAAGGTTAATTCCATGGGTCCAAAAAAGTCTACATCAGTCGTAATAAAGGGTCGAAACGTCTTCTCCAGCCAAAACTTCGGCAGTTGTCCCATCTCCGGGTTGACTGGCTTAGCAGGCCGTATCTTGCATGATAGGTACGCGTTCCAAGCACTCTTGACTGCATTTCTCATCTTGAGGATTCATCATATCTGCCTCAACTCGTTCACCACCATCTCATGTCTTTGATGCTTTGCCCGTTCATGGTAATACTGAACCAGAAGTTTGGTAAAGGCATGCTTCGGGTCCAAGATGACTTGGTGCTTTGCTGCCATCCAAAGGTTTCCCAGGCCTGTTTGTCCTTTCAAACGCATGATTCCATAACTGAAGCATGGTGACAATCAAATGAGCCGGCTGGACCGAGCGAGCGGTTTGTTATCCTCAAGCAGGGCCATCTCGCCAGGAAAACCGTCCCACTGAACCTTCTTCCACCAAAACTGCTCCGCTTTAAACAAGTCCAGTCCACTCAGTTCTCTAAAAAAATTGGCTGGCTTTGGCTTTCCGCACTTTCTAATGAACCGTAACATCCATGCGGTGGCTCGAATCAATTTGATGCGAATTCTCCTGAATCGTTGCCACCAAACAAGCTACTTTCTTCTTCTTCTCCAAAACTTCGTCAATGAACTCGCTCCCTTCTTTCTTTCAGCCATTTCTCTTGGGGAAGCTTCAGGAAAGCCGATCTATTCACCCATCTACTTGATGGTCAGCATCATCTGCCAATCTGCCACGTTCATCGCAGTTGGCACCCAATGCAAGTTTGCCACTTCCGATACTTTCTGTATCTCTCCAACACGATGTGAGATGAATGGCTTGAAGTTTCGCGACTGAGCTCTCAGCCAACACAGTACAGCTCGGTTGTCAGTCCAGAAATGGCACTTATCTATCTTGATGTCGTGTGACTCCTTAATAGTCACAGCTAGCCGACTTGCCATCACAGCAGCCTAAAGTTCCAAGCGAGGAATCGAGATAGTTTTCAGTGGAGCAACTCTTGTTCTTCCCATAACGAAGCTAACATCCACCTCTTGTTCCGCATCAACAGGCAGGTTGCCCACTGCAGAGAAGGCCTTGTCACTAGCGTCGCAAAAAACGTGAAGATGAATGCTATGGGCATTCTTCACGTGGACCGAGTAGCAACGTGGGATCCTTATCACCGGGATGTTCTTCAGCTCATAAATCCAACTGCATCACTTATTGAAGAGGTTTGAAGAGATTTCTTTATCCCATCCCACTTCCGAACGCCACACCTCTTGTAACAGGATTCAGCCTTGATAGTGAAATGCGAGAGGAATCCCAATAGGTCAAAAAGTGACATCACCAACTTCAGCATCTATAGCTTTGTCGGTGGATTGCGTCCTGTTACAATCTCATCATTGACCTTGTTAAACTTACATGAGAAGGTAAAGGCGTCTTCATTTGGGTTCCAATGAAGTCCAAGTACGCGTGCCATTAGCAGATATGAGTCGGGCTCCAAGTTCTTTTGTCCGGCCGACTTCAAGTCCGCTGGCAGCTCATCCAGCCCTTCTCTTGAGCTGCACGTCTATCCGATAATCTGGAACCCTCCTTTCCGATCAATCATCACTACATTATTAACATACATCGGATATGTATTTTTTTCGACTTCTTCAGTTTTAGAGATTGACGCGTGACCTTTCGGATCTACACCGATCATAGGTCATCGGTCAATCTGGCAAAAAAATATATTTACATATCGTAAATATCCCGGGAATACGTACATAAAAAAATTTTACGTAAATATTTTGGCATTTTTTAGTAAATATTATATTTTTTGACGAAAAAAACGCCTAATTTTGTAGTACAGTATGGAAGAATATGATTCTCGAATTACTTTTTCATACAGTAGTGCCTGCAAACGAATTATCGTGTAAATATGACCAGTCATTTGCAAGCACTAATCCTTGCTTTAAGGCAAGAGCCACGAACTTATATGACAATGGATATTTTGTCGGCGAATGGTAAGATATGGAAAATTCCGACAAAAAAGGAGGATCTTAACTTGACGCATTTTATGCATGTGTTCCTATTAAACATGGGTTAAATACTGTGTTACGTTGGAACTCGTCACATTTCACTTCAAACATGCAGCACATAATATTGTGCAAACATACAACAGCCGACAAGTTGTTAATACAAGGAGAATCAAGTAATTAATACAGGAAAAATTCATAATTTTTGTCCTTCATTGCATAGTTGAAGTAAACGAGAGGGTGCCGCCTGTCACCTAAATAATATCTATACATAGGTCATGGGAGGGTACAACAGGCTAGAAGATGACAGTCCCCGCGCTCTCTCGTATACTTCAATCCTTAATTTAGAGTCGGGGCGCTGCCGCCAAAGCTAAGGACGAAAGCTATGTTGCATATGCATTTTGGTAAGAACTGTCAATCAGAAGGTGTGGGTGGTATTGACAGGTGTCAGGTATTTTGATTGATTGATTGACAGGTGTATATGGATTTGATTGATTTTATTGATTTTTGTAGTTGTGGGTGTAGATTGATATTTTATCGATTATTTGTATATTGATTGATTATTGGAGATGAGATGCACTGTATATTGGTGAGAGTTGGGGTTGAGAGAAGTTGGCCCTGTATATTTGGGATTCCTCTCGCTCAGCTCTGAATTGAAATTGAATTCACTTGGAATTCTTTTGGAAGGGAGGGTATTTCTATGGGAATTGCAGGGAACTCAACAGAGAGGGATGATTCTTGGGAGTAGTATGGGATATTAATGATTGGTTATTGGATTTCCCTCCAATTTCCAATCACTGATATTGCAATACTCAATATTTAATAAAGAAGCCAAGCCAAATCCTAACGGATTTTTAGGAGTTTGGCGTCTTTTGGCTTCATTCAAGCAAAGGCTGTTAACTTGAGTGTACCTTGTGCCTGTGGCTCTGTCAACTCGGTGGACTTACCATCCCAGTCACCTGTGGATCACTGACGACCTGATCTACAGGTGACGGTTCAATGACGACCGGATCCACAGGTGACAGGGCTAACTTGCGTCCGGGTCCACAGGTGACGGGGCTAACTTGCGTCCAGATCTACAGGTGACAGGGCTAACTTGCGTCCGGATCCACAGGTGGCAGGGCTAACTTGCGTCCGGATCTACAGGTGACAGGGTTAACTTGCGGCCGGATCCACAGGTGACAGGGCTAACTTGCATCCGGATCTACAGGTGACAGGGTTAACTTGCGGCCGGATCCACAGGTGACAGGGCTAACTTGAGTCCGGGTCTACAGGTGACAAGGTTCACTGACGACCGGATCCACAGGTGACAAGGCTCACTGACGACCGGATCCACAAGTTTTTGGTCATAAGGTGAAAATTTTTTTTTGCAAATCTGTCCATTTTATGAAGTTTAAAGACGTTTTGGACCATTTTTCGAAAATGAGTTTTTTGGAAAAGTACTTTATAAAAAAAAATTGAAAAAATCGATTTTTTAAAAAATTTGCACAAATATTTTAATGCTATTTCTGAACGCTCTAAGCCCTTTTTTGAATTTTTTAAAAAAAATTCAAAGTACTTTTTTCGAAAAAAAAATCCATTTCGAAAAAATGGTCATAAAAGTCTTTAAACATTCATCTTATAACCAAAAAACGTATACAATTTCTGTAGTCAGGTTAGCTTCAGTCCAATCCTAGTTTTCTATTCTGCTTCTGCTTGGTTGTACTAAATTCAGTTTACGGAGTACTTCATTTTCATACTTAGTAGGGAATAATTAAAAAATAGCACTGATCTTTGACAGTGATAGTTAGCACTGATCTTTGACAGTGAGAAAGGCCAGCATCAATTTAGACACCGGCATTGGATTTCTGGGATTAGCACTAATGGTGCTAATATCTGGGCAAAAATCCTAAGTTCCGGTCTAGGAACGCTAAATCGGCCACGAGTCACGCCCGTGTTTTTCAAAAAATAAAACACTTAGGGTAATTCGCGTAATGAGTTTAGATGATATTTTTGAATTTACAAGGCACAATTTACATTTTTACAAGTTTTGTTTATTAGTCAGATTTTAATTATATACATTTGTTAATTTGTAATTATTTTTTACAGTTGCTGGGAGCATTAGTTTCGAGTTTCTTCTTTAAAAATATACATTTGGTAATTTGTGATTAGTTTTACAGTTGCAGGGAAAATTAATCTAGAATTTCTTCTTTAAAATATTTTCTTACGCTATAATGTCCAAATGGCAACGAATGTACATTAGATATAAAATATCTAGCCATATCAAGTCCACCCAAACTTACTCTATCAAACTTCATATTCAATACTTTATTATTAACTAATCTAATTCCCAAAACTCGCATTGACGTTTGTTGATTGGGATCAACTAAACTATGCTTGTACATTTGGTGTCGAAAATACTTTTCATTTCCAACTTGAGAAACTCCAGAACATTTGGCAATTTCCATTTCGTTTGAAAATAAAATACTATACGAACCTGGGCGTATTCCTACAAACTCTGAAATGTTGTCAACCATTTTAAATTTCCCCAGAGTCAGTCGGTTATCTGTCGAGTAGAGTACATGACCTTTGTCCAAAGTCGAAAAGTCAAAAATGTCAGATAATGAATGAAGGCATTTCATGTATTTCTCTCCATTCATTTTAACTGTAGCAAGAATACTATCAGTGTGTGAATGAACAATTTTGAAAGAATCTCCAAACGTGGGTTTAAATTTGTAATAAATTGACTCAATCAACATTCTGTTAGCATGCTCATATATACAAAAGGAAATTACATTAAAATTAAACTGATTATTTTTTTCCTTTTTTAGTCTAAATAAACTAAGGTCGTTGTCAAAGGGCACGTAATCTACAAGTTTGTCACTATTAATTAGTTCCTTACATTTTACACTCGTTTGACAAAACTTATCCTTTGAATAGGCCGTTGGGTCCAATTGAAATCTGCCACTAAGAATGTTATTTTGCAGTTTATAAAAGTTTCTCAGTAGCTCAGTTGGTGCATCCTTTCTTTTTTGAGCATTGAAATTGATATATTCTGCTAGAAAAGCAGACTGCTTAAATTTTATAGCTCGATGCACTTTTACCAATTGAACTCCAAGTTTCAGGAATAGGGCAATGTTGGTTCCCAAGTATGTTTGTTCAACTTTGTCGTATAGGGTTAACAATAACCTTTCCTGGTTTCCAACTGCCTTTTTATGAGACAACAAGTACTGCTGCTGTGTTGTAGACAAGTCTGTAAAACCCAAGGTTCTCTTTTCGCAAACTGGTGGATAGCATGAAAAATAATCATGCAGATATTCGGGAATAGCCAAAGTTACTTCAGCAATTATTCCTTCATCATCTTCTGGGTCAAGTTTGGAAAAGTCCAGTGCATCTATTTCGGCTGGGGTCAGCCACGAAAAATTGCTTTGGGCCAATTTACATTGCATTGCGGCGCTATACTGTCCAGTGACATCTACGCTTAAGATTTCTTCTTCTTCTAACTGCGGATCAAAGCCTACATAGCGTCTGGTGTTACTCTTGGCAAATCTCGAGTTTAGCAAAACGACACCTCCTCTGCATCCGCCTTGAATCAATTTTAGCATTTCTGAGTCGGTAACCGTTCCAATTTTTGCCTTTGTTTTGAAAAACGCTCACTGGAAAGCATATCCACTTGCTCCATAACAGTAAAGAGGATCCAGTTTGTAGTTTTCAATTCCAGTATTTCTGTGATTTTCAAAAACTTGGGCTAGCAGTAGTGTTTTAGACTGCAGAGCCAACTCCATATATTCCTGAAGCGTGTAGGATGGAATGTGACTTGCAAACCATTCCTGGTTTAGGGCACTGTAGCTTGAGCTTGACCATTGCACACTCATGCTGTAGTGATTGGATAGAGAATCTTGAAACTCTTCAAAACTCTTGCACGTTGGCATTGGAAAGTCACAATTAAGTAACATTCCGCAGGATATTGGAGAATTTGTATAATATGAAGTTAGATAGTCAAAGGTGTTGTTGCTTGAGTTTAGCATTTCGTTTATCAAATCCTGCAGAGTTGAGCCAGGTCTAAAATTTTCTGCGCTCGTCAATTTCAGGCATTTATTTATCAAAAGGCCAACTAGACTTCCATCATTTCTTGTCAGTGGAAATGCATCTTTGATGAGCTCTGCCTCAAATCCTTGAACAACGAGCCGATTGTCGTATTTTGTATTTCCAAATGAAACTGCATTTAAAACGCAAGACTGCCTAGCCTTGGAATTGCATCTGACGCACACGATTCCTTCAAACTTGGCATATGTGTGATGATGGTGGAAAATCTTTTTAGAATTTCCAGGTGGAGTGTGGCAAAATTCGCAATATTTTGCAATTCTTTTTCTTTCGGAAATTTCAGGAGTTTCCTCTGCCTTGTGGTCAATCTTCAAACGTCTCACTATATCCGTTGCAAGCTCTAGAGCACGACAAAGGAATTTTGTAGTTGCATTCGAGCCGTAGTATGTTTCAAATTTTTCCACACCGTCCGGTGTAATTAACATTATACAATATCCGACAATTAGCATTTCAGAAACTACATTCTTTACAGTCGAGTTTGTCTCTGTAATGTTAATGTGTTGAAAACAGTAGTAAAGAACAAAAGGCTGTCTAAGTGTCATTTCGTATTTTATAAACTTAAAAGTTTCCTCTTTTAGCGTAAGTTTAGCTTGCTTACCGCTAAACCCACAAACGTGCTGATTTAACATTTCATCAGAGCCAAATTGTTTTGCACAACTACCACAAAATTTGTGAGCGTGAATTCCATCTCGGCCGAAAAACTTATTTCTGTCACGAATTAAAATAAAGGATTCTACGTCAATTGGGCGGAGTCAATTGGGCGCCGTCAGTTGGGCGCGAGTCAATTGGGGGCCGTCAATTAGGTGCCGTCAGTTGGGCGCCGTCAATTGGGCGCCGTCAATTGGGTGTCGTCAGTTGGGTGCCGTCAATTGGGTGCCGTCAATTGGGCGCGTAGGAAAATATTTCACAACCAGCGTCGCTCAAAAAGCAATTCAAACCAAATTGCAACATTGCAACTAGGCTATTAAGTATTAGTGAAGAAGTGGCTTTCAACAAGGTATGTGGCACCAATTTCCATTGAACTACTGTATCAGGTACATGCTACATTTTCAAATGTAAAATAAGGTTCATGTGCTTGTCTTTAGCAATACATACAAAATAGATAACAATATACCTTATTTATAATCAGGTATAATTTTGATTTGAGAGCATTACTAGTACCTACTATGTATTACTAGTACTATAGTTATTACCAAGACCGCTTTACCTATAACTGAGAACTTTGGTCTAAATAATCGTCCCACTCAGCTTTATTCCTTGAAAGATTGTGTGATTTAATGCAGCACTGTGTTGCATGTCCTAAGTTTATTTTATTAATTAACTCAAAATGATTCCTTCTTTTATCTATTTTGTGTAATTTCCAGTGTATTTATTAATAATTTATTACAACAACAATCCCATATGCCCAAATTTTTCTTAAGATGTATATCATTGAGTTAAACCAGAATTTGGATTTTTGCGCCCAATTGACGGCGCCCAATTGACAGCACCCAACTGACGCCACCCAATTGACGGCACCCAATTGACGGCACCCATTTGACGGCGCCCAATTGACGGCGCGCAATTGACTCACGCCCAACTGACGGCACCCAATTGACGGCGCCCAATTGACCAAGTACGAAAATAAAGTGTCCCTGGTTTTCTGGGCCTTTGACAAAAAGTAAATCAATATGTTTTGATTTTACTTCATCAGTCAGTCTTAATTCTTTCGTCTGGTTATTAACATACTCGTATATCAAGACGCTAATATCAGGATTAAACGACTCGAAAAGATCAATTTCGTCAAAATCCACACCTCTTGTTTCGTCAATTTGTAGCCCATTAAAATTAATGTATTTAAAGTATTCTAAATAATTTTTGCTATTCTTTAGGTCATTTGCTCTAGTTATTCTTATAGTCTGCTCAGTTCTTGCACGTTTGATGCGTTGAGCTCTACGTGCCTCGCACTTATCTGCTATTTCATCACCATAAATGCTGGCAGCAACACACAAATTGAAGCAAATTGACTCTTTAGGTTTATACTCAATGTTCAAAAGGCCTTTTTTCTGTAGAAGCTCTTTTGGAGTTTTAAACCACTGTCTGCCTTCGAGCGGTGTGTAATGACCCATTAGTATTTGCAGAGAATTTATCCTGGAAATACTCCAATCACTACCATTCTTACTGTAGTAACTTAAACTAATGACAATAAAAGATGTAACATTTAGAATTACATTTTTAATAAAACTAACATTCGTAATTCTATTCCACGGGCAGCCCACAGGGACATTCTTTTGCTCAATTTTGCTTTGATTTACCATATCTACAATTAATCTCATTGAAACTCTAATGCCACTATGAGCTTCAAGAAGCTGCACTAACAAACTATTCAAGTCTTCATCTACAAATGTCATAAAATCTGCTACTTCGGTATGAATCTTCTCTTCTGGTACAATGTACTCGTACTGAACGGCGGCTCCTCGGTGTTGTCTTGCACTTTCGCGGAAAAGAGTAGTTATAATGTTTGCAGCAGGAAGGCCAATTTCTCCGCGTCCAGCTCCAAACTGGGGCAAACTGGATGCAGGCGTCGACGACTTCGAAAAGACTCTCCGCAATGTTGACAGTTGTGTCTATAAAATTAAACAATAGAATGAATAAGATAATTATTTTAAGTTTAATTATCGAAAAAATAACGTAAAAAATTAAAACTTACTTAATTTCGACGTGTTCGTCCAGTTGGTTGTAGCGATAACATACATATTTACATCCAGGGAATGAGCAGGAAAAACTGAAAATAGAATATTCATTAGAATATGAGCAATGAATTTAGTTGAAATGTTGACTTGCTAATTAATCGTCACCTTTCTATTGTTGGTCCATTTTTTCTTTGGAGGGGGTTTAGGTTCATTCATATTTGTACAACAGTAGGACAAAAGGGCTCTAGGGTTCCTGGACAAAAGCCCTTTGTCTCTTTAGAAAGGGGAAGCTCTTTAGGTGCGTGTACGAAAAGTGGCCAAAGAGCACAGAGCAGAGCGCAATGACGAAACCTTAAGTAAATTGTAAATATACACATTTAGACCTAAGAAAAAAATCCAGTATTTTTGTCGCATTTAGCTTGTATATTTACAATTCACTTACCAACTGAAATGTAGAGGCAACTGCCGACACCAATTGGAATTTGATCTAGGTCCTTGAGTAGTTTTTGCAAATCATGGCCAGCTGTAAAATTCTTGACGAAAAGGTCAAATCCTGGAATCGTGACGGTCTGATTTGCAAAGTGTTTGCATTCATGCCCAGTAACAGCCAAATCAACAATGTATGAGCCTGGAGTTAGCCAGTTGGGGCGATTAAGACAGCAGAATTTTTCTCCAAGAACAGGATGAACTGTTTTAAAGAATGACCATCTTGCGTGGTGCGTACAGTTAAAGCACTGTATTTCAATATCTGCGTCTACCGTATGCGACCCTGTTAAATTTTAAATCATTAGTCGTGAAAATATTGTAAGAAAAACGTAAATACTTACTTGCGCCAACTACGGCAGACAATATTAAAACGAAAATCAATTTCAATTCCATTATGCAATGTTTACGCGTCAACGTTGAAAATGCAACTAAACTAAAATTATAATCTAAAGGAGCTCGAAACCTTACCTTGATATACTATTAAAACATTCTTTCCAAACACAAAGGAGAGTTGAATTCCACCAAATCCATTCCACAAAAGGATACGTCTACAAGTTTTGCCGCTTGGTGTGTTGCGAAAATTACTTTTGCTTTGCCGTCTTTACAAAACTCGTATTGTCCACTAGCAGAGCAATTTCCAAGCTTGTGAAACGCTGTGAAAATTTTGTACCATTCATCCAATAGGATGTCGCCGTATGCTACAGGGTCTGTTGGACTCTTTTCGGCGTTGTAGACAATGACCGTGTCAAATTGTAATAATAATCTTTTAATTTTGGAGTCTTCTTTGGCTTTTTCAAATAGAGCGTGACTTGATAAAGCAAGATTGGGTAGCTCAAATGTAAAGTCTTTTGCTTGTTGAACTTCAAAACAATTTTCTCGAATGTTAGCGTACACGGAACGCTTTAGTTTAAGCTTCGAATATCTACTCTTTTCAAGTCCTCCTAGTCCAAAAGTATCAAACAATGTTTTTGGAATTGTCTTTTCGGGGTAAATGATTAAAACTTTTGTAGATTCCAGTGCAAATGGAAGAAGCGGGATAATTTCTTCAAAGTTTCTGCATCGAACTACTACTGGCTGAATTGCATTTCTTTGAAAGGACCCAGCTATTGCACATATATATCTATAGCAACTAGTATCCCAGTTTCTAATACCATTCAAAACGCATTTTCTTACTTGCCCTCTATATTTTTGAAACTTTGACATGTTGCATTATTGTTTTTAAGACAAAATAATTTCAAGTTCTGTCACCAGCACTTTTGCACAAAATTCTGGTTTTGTACCAAACTTTTGACACGTCTGACACGGAATTTTTCCACGTCCAGCTTTTGACACGAGAATAGGAATTAGTTCTGGAAATCTAACTTTTCTAATATCTACTTGCGTTATTGGAATAGGGTCCACGTATTTATCCAAAACCCAAATGCTAGGAATTTTTTCAAGACTTTGATTTGTTAAAACACAATGCCTAATCTCTTTAATGTAAAGTGTAAATAAATTGGAGTTTTTAATTCGAATTTCTTTTACTTGTAAATTTATGAACAGTTTCAATTGAATTGGGTGTAATGATACAATACTCGTGCCTTGTTGGAACAAATTCACTAGCGGGATGGCTGTTAAATGCAAGTATATTCATCGAGGCTCTAGTTTAGTGATGTTGAATAGTGGAGAATAAAATTAAGATTAAACAAAACTGGCTTTTATTTTTCGAGAGATTTTTTTTTATTTCAAACAAAAGGTTTAATGGAATGATCGATAACAAGTTTATAAAAAAAGGAAAACTACAAACTAAAAGTCGGTGGAGTGATCGAGAACAGGTCTATATAAAAAAGGCTATAACTTTACACTACGGGTTTGAAGAACCCTTAAACTTACACTACGGGTTTAAAGAACCCTTTCGTACAGTTTTTTTGTTTAGACTAAATTTCTATTTAGTGAATGCTTCTGGAAAGAAAGACTAAATTCTAACATTTTTATTTGAAAAGACTACAAACTTACACTACACGGGTTAAAAGAACCCTTTTGTACAGGTTTTCTTTGTAAAGAATAAATTCTATTAAAAAAAGGGTCAAGCAAAAGACTAAAGTTTAACACGTAGAAAAAGTCTATATGAAAAGACAAAGGATTTGAGGAACCCTTGGGTAAATTACATTTTGGTCAAAACTATGCCACATTTTTTAAATTACTTTTATTTAGACATTTAGAAATCTAGTACTACAAGTTTGTACATTTTTGCTTTTAATTTTTAGCTTAGAGTTACAAATGTAAAGAGAATTTACAAAATCTACAACCAGGCAATCATTGTACTTTTTTGATCGCTTTGAAAAGTCGCTCATAATATTATGAAAACTACGACCACGGAGTCTTTGGTAAAATACGTATAATGAAAATTGGCCACACGTATTGCTATTGAGACTCTGGAATGTACTATAGTTTTTTTTTACAATGGTCCCACCAACTGGATGTTGTACTTGATATGAAGCTAGGTTGTCGCCGTATGAATCAAACGATTCGACTACTAGTCCATGAGAGTTTTTTCTGGGACAGTACCAAATAATCCAATGTTCAACTTTAAATTAAAAAATGAAATTTCGAATTTTAGCTTGAAATTCAAAGGTGCAGTTTTCAAAGTTTGTTTACCAAATTCCACAAATTTATTTTACCTGGTGGATTGTTTCTTTTGCAGTTTTTTGAATAATTGCAAGGGGAACTTTGTTGTAATTTACAAGATGCATTTCATCACTTGCTATGCAATAAACTTGGGGTTTGTTTTTGCTAGATGCAGATATTCGACGAAGACATTTTAGACCAGAAAGGTCTTATGGGATACTCCGGTCGTCCGTCTGTCCGTCTGTCCGTCTGTCCGTCACGCTTGTTACGTTTAGTTATCAGCTGCATATATAAAAACGAGTAATTGGCAGCGTTCGTGAAGCAAAGACCGTGTAAATTTAACATCCACAGAAACCCCAGGTGGAAAATATTTAATGGTCTCGAAACAAGGTGCCGACGGTCTTCCGAAAAAGTCAAATACTTTTGACGCTTTGCAAAGTGCTTTTCTTTTTGCAAATCCCTTGTGTTTGTCGGTAAAGTCATCTACTTCATCATCTGGGTAATACATACTTGCTGTCATGGTACTCTTCTTTTGACCATTGCCTCTGCACAAAATTTCTGGTATGCATCCGCGATAGGGGTACATTGACGCAGTGTCGCTAACAACTGCTCCGTTCATGGAAACTTGGCAATTGTTGAACATTGTGTAGAAAAAGTTGTTTGAGCAGGACACATTTTCGTCTGAAGGAATAGCGCTTCCATCCTTCATTGTTATTCTTGCTCGAACATACAAGAAACTGGAACTAAGATCCATGTAGTTTATTGAGCTCGGGGGAACATGGAATGTAATTGGGGAATATGTGTCTTTTAAACTTGTAATTGGTGCGTAGGTGGCAAACATGCTTGCAGTAACAGATGTATCTGTTGGAGCCATTTCAAAAATCTTGAGGCTTTGTCGTATAGCTGCCTTTGAACCTTTGTACACTACTGTGTTATCCATTTTTAATGTTTTTGGGATCAGTTAGTTTTAAACAACCACACACTTCCAAGTCTGATAGCCAACTAATTGATCAAACTAATCAAAATTACTCATTTCTTGCTCTTACGGCGTTTTCCGCCTGCCAACTTTTTGCACTGGGTTTGCTTCCTACGTTTACCTCCAGTCTGTGCTTTTGACTGTTTTTTCCTTTTCCCTCCAGTTTGAGTATTTTTGCGTCGTTTTCCACTACCTTTCAAAGTTGACGTTTTCTTTCGTTTTCCACCAGTTTGGGATTTTCGCGGACGTAAAGCCTTTCGCTTATTAGGACCGCTACTACTAGCCATTGAACCAATAGGAGTAACATAATTGTATTCCAGAGGTAAAAGTCCTGCAGAACTGCCGCCACCATACTGTGTAACTATTGTATTTGAATTTTCTGGAGCACGGGGCTCTAATGTACACTCAAAATCGTTGCATTCTACTTCACGCTCCATTTTAAAGCTTTTACAGTTGCGGGTGTGACACGACCTTGTTGCTCGAAATTCAAAACAAGACTAAAAGTTTTAAAAATCTTGAGACTTTAAATGTAAAACAACTGTAGTCTCACTCTCGGTTGTCAGCTCAAGTGGTCTCAAAAATTCGTCCTACAGTTCAATTTTCAAATGTTCTAGAACATTATTAGACTCTGACAATGGAAAGTACAAAACTGGATGTGACGTCAACTGAACAATTTTATTTGTAAAATTTGGTTTCTTGAACATTTTTAAAATTGGCATTAGCTGACCGTTGTACTGCTGAGGGGAAATTGCACTACACTTTACATTTACAAAACCACTTTTTGTTCCCAAGTTAATGTTTTTATAGCTAGGAATTGTTTCTTGTTTTTTTACAAACAAATGCCCTGATGGAATCTTGAAAGTGTTTTCAATCAAGCTTGAAAATTTCGACATTGAACCTGGAAATGAATTATTTTCATATTCAAGCGACTCTCCGTCATACACTAGTGTTATTTTAAATCCCACCAAACTCTTGTTAATTGCGCTAATTAGGTGCACAACGTCAGCCTCTTCTGGTTCCTCAACACGAACATCGTGTGTTTCATCTTTGAATATTTTAATTTGCATTTTATGTGTAATGTCAATTTTATCGTATTTGGCCTGAGAAAATGGAACTTCTGCTTCATGCCGACCCATGGAATAAGTTGGTAATGTAAAGCCAAGAGCCTGAGCATAATCTTGAGAAATTGTAACTAGTCTATCATTTTCGTCTTGAACCAAAATTACACGGCCAACACCAGCGTGGAAAATCAAGTGAAACTGAAGTTTTACCCCATACTTTACAAATTGCAAATTACAATGCTGAATGAATTCTTGAATTCGTCCTGCGAGTTTTGTCGTTTGATATCCAGACTTTAACCTTTTTACGATTAAAATTTTGTTGTCGTCTTTGTCGTGTCCAAAAAACTTAATATTCTTATCTGGTGCGGGATGATAGTACAATTCAACTAGTCCTACTTCCAAGCCATGAGAACAGTCTATTGGGTTTACAAACTTTGTTGAAAAACTCTGGTTTGTATTTTGTGCATAGTATTCATGGCTACTGGAACTGTTAAGCGTAATAAAATGAGAGTCTGGAACAATTGCTCGAAGTTTATTTTTTCGAATCATTGTTGTAATCTACTCTTGTCAATTCTTCAGTGTAAAATGTACCAATAATTGGATTATTGTCCAAATCGGCGAGTTAATAGTAATTGGCTGGTGCTTCTTGGAATGCAGCTCTAATACTAAAAATTTCGGGAGAATATTTAAACCCACTAGATTTTTTCTCAAACGTTAATCTCTCTCTGCTTATAAGTACTTTGGTTCCAACTGGAAACTTTATAGGCTTTTTGGGCATGCTGATTAGTTTTCCAAACGTATTTCTCCATGCAATGTCCTGGTTACTTGCATCAATTTCATTTGGCTTGAGTCCGGTAACGGAATTGACCTGGCTGTTGTAATTTGAGACTATTCTTGGTATTAATTTTAGGAAATCATTAGTCTTGTAATGATACTGCATTCGAGCCAGTCGGACCCTTAGGGTACCAATGAATTTTTCGCTGTGACTTGCTTTGTTGATGGAATGGACATAGAAAAACCGTATCGAGTATTTTTCTAGAATTTTCTGGAAATGGCTATTTTTAAATTCCAGACCTACTAATAAATGATGCTTATAAACAACATGTGACACTTGTCAAATATACAATATATATACACTTTTTTATTTTATTATAACTTGGTCAGATTGAACAAACCGAGGTTTTTGTTTAGTTTGATTTAGTATTTTCTCAAAAGCCTTGGCCACACTGGGCCCGTCTTTGAATTTTAAAAATTGAACACGAGACACTTTTTTGGTAAAGACATCAACGCATATTAAACAGTATCTTTAAAAACAAGTAAATAATTTTACAACTATTACAAATATTAGGTAAGAATACTAGTACCTATATTAAAATAATTGACAACTCATTTACCTAAATCCCTTGTTAAATTTACTTAAATTTCCAAAATCTGCAAGGTCAATGGAATACTGCCAAAATGGAAAAAACACTCTATATTTACGAGTTGAATATTTATTTCTTATTGGCTTTAACAAAGACCAAGTGGGAATACGTTCCAACTCTCTGTTAACTTCTGCCGCACTAGTATGTTTATTAGATTTTAAAACAACAGCAAGGATACTAAATAAAGAAATTACACCCTTGTTTGTATAAAATTATAATTTACCGATTCGAGACATGGTTATAGCTAAAAGTCTAAAATTCGACTAAATTTACAATTTTAGTTTATACAACATTACAATACTACTTTAATCATCAGTTTCCATTTGACGAAGTCTATCTTCTTCAGCTCGCCATTCATAGTATTGCGGTCCTCGGGAAACTAATCCAGGCAAAAAGGGCTGAGCAAAGCAAATGTCTTCCAGACGCCGTACTCGACTTAGGCACGTGTAGATTTAGCCTGTAGAACATGCTTGACCGTCCAGATTCGGCAGGTGGGAGGCCTAAAATGCAGCGGCGTAGCGTATGACCTTGTACCTTGTGTGCTTTTGTTGCATAATTCAGCTGCATATTAAAAAAATCAAGTGTTACACAATGAAATTTACATTTAAAAAAATGCATGAAATTGATTAAACCTAATCCATATTTATCTAACCTCGAGCGGAAATTGAAAACAGGTCCAACTTGAATTGGATAGACTGCAAAATTCAGGCTTTTTTACACGAATAATCGGGACTTCGCCTTGGATGCCCCATGTTTTTCCATAGTAATTTTTAAATTTGACAAATATGCATTTCGGATACCCGTCAACGTCATCCAGTGGTCCAAACCTAACCACGCGTCCGGCGGCGCCATTGTAGAGCCCGGCAGCCGTCAACATATTTCTTGTTAGCATCACTGGAGCGTTAAGTGATAGGCGCAAGACGCTAGACAGCTCCTTGGGTGCTTGTTTGCTGTACTCGGTTGGAATGTCTACAATTTCTTGGCCATTTTGCTCGAGTCTAAAGGTATTGTATCTATTTACGTGCTTTCTTTCTGCAAAAATAAACTGGCCTTCGTTAATAAATAATTCCCTTTCTTCGCTCGACAAGTTGGAAGCTTCTCGACTCTGCAAAAGTTTTAAGTCTGCATCAGTCAATTCTCCATTTCTTACGCGACATAGCAAGTTTAGAAATTCAGCATCGTCCTTTTGCCGCATGCCTTCGTCTAAAACGACTGCATCATTCATAGATTGGTATGCCAATGCACCAGACATGTCTAGGGAACCTTCAGCTAGTGTGGTTGGAGGGCAAAAAATTCGATACATTGCCACAGGAGGTAGTTGAGCTGAATTTAAAAAAAAAGTATTTTACATTACAGCTGAGCAGAAGCGTATGCCATAAATAAAAAATTAGCTTTCAAGTACCAGAGTCGCCGAAACAAACGAGGTTGCAATTTGCAAGTACTTCGGAAGATTGGAAAATTTTTTGCATTCGCTGAGCAATAAACTCCAGAGTTCGACAACCTATCATAATAAAACACTTGAAAACTCAAGTACTTGTAAACACGTTTGTAAAATCTCCATGCATGAAAGTTCCAGCTAACCCAAAAGCGAATGTTCGTCAACCAAAAAGTACCGACAACCTCCCAGTTCACGTCTTACTGAATCTGCATTTTCTGCTGGCGAAGTGTTCTGCCTGTAGGCATTGATGCGAAAGCCGCTGTGAAAAGTTGAACCTATAAATTCAAACATTTAGCCTAATTTTCCCCTTAAAAATGTAAAGCAAATTTTACCTCCAACTAGAAAACTGCTGCTGCCAGTAAAACTATAGACTCGATACTTTGTCTTTGTTTCTTCAAAAAGCTGACGCAGGGCCAAAATTATTGTACTTTTACCTAAAACAAATTTAATGTCAACTACCTACTGACCGACTTGCTATTCTTTAGAAAATTGTTAAAAACCAGTTCCAGCAAAACCTTGGCAGACTAGTCGAAGATTCGAAGAAGGAAATTTAATGTGTCGTTTAACTTTATTGTACACTCGAGTTTCTTTTTTGTTTAATGTTGAAATCTCAATTTTGTTGTATTTTCTCTCGTCTTTGTACTGTTGTTTAGCTTCCAGTAAAAACTTTTCAAATTGATTGACGGGTTTTTCAGTTTTAACTGGACCTAGTATTTTCTCAATTAATGACATTGTTTATTATTCAGTGATTCTAAAATTCATGCATGTACAACAAACGATTAAATTTGCTGTACCCAAAAAAACTTTGTCTAAGTAGGTAGTGTAGAGAATAATTTCCCACACTTCCTAGTTGTTTTACAGTGACAACGTAAATGAATACAAAATCTACACTGGGTAGTGGACTTATGATAATTGACCAGTGCGATAAAAATGAGCGACTATGAAATATTTCAAGAGGGTGAATGCAAAGTGTAAAGAGATGTTTGGTCATAGCATCCAAAATTCTCAAAGCATCTAGAATAACGACATGAACGTGTAATTCAAAAGGATAAGTGGGAAAGAGAAAAGTGAAAAGTCCTATAGTCGCAGCAACGAAAACTCTGGGAGGTTCGAGAGTTTTGTAAAAAAAAAAAGGAAATAATTGATAGGGGAGAGTACAAAGGGAACATTCGAGATTCTAAACAGAGAGACTCGAATGAATAACTTGCATCCAGGGCCCAGTCTATATAAATCAGAATAAACACTTGGTAAAACCCATTAATGCCTAATAGGTTGAATCGAGCGCATCAACTTGACTTTCAGTCTCGTGTTGGCTTTTGTCCAAAGGACAATAACAATAACAAAGGTTATTAAGCATCGACTTTTATTGTAAGTAATGGAACGAATCTTTAGAACAACAGCATTTTTATCATTTCGGACATTACCTTGAATGTTTAGATTTTTATAATGTCCTGCTTCTCAGGTACTTGGCTGACCCTTGAGAATTTACACCTTAAATTTAATTTTTTTCAGCCCTTTTACCAAAGCAGAAAAACGTGGGAAATCAAAACATTCTCAAATCACAAGAAATGTAACCCCAAACTGGTGTTGTTTAAGAGAAATAGATTTTTGTGAATTGAATTTTTAAAAAAAATTAAATTGTTTACACTTGAATTCCATTAGAGTCTTTTGTTCCTACGGAAAATGATAATGCCACAAATGGGTCACAATTCAGCGGGCTTAAGCGATTTCGCGCAGCCAGGGATAAATTACAAATTGACGATGGTAAAAAAAATATTTAAAAGGATGATTTTTGTTTAATTTTAACTTGACAATTTGATGGTAGAAGTTTCAATGGATGAAAATGTGTCACGTAAAAAGAAATTGACCAAGAAAGTTGACCTTTTAACTGGCGGTCAGAGTGATGAGAGCGATGCTGCACAGGATAAAGAAATGCCACGTAAAAAGAAATTGACCAAGAGAAAAGAGTACTTTACTGACGATAGCGAAACTGATGAGGATTCTGACATTGCATTTAAAAATTCGTTTGTAAATGTGAGCCCAAAGCAGCAATATGCATTGCGTTGCAAGGAAATTTCACTAAACAAGGAAAATGTTAAGCGTTTTTTTGGACAACGCCAACTTGTTTCTTCATTTGGAATCCAGTCGATTGTATTGATGAGATTGGGAAAAGATACCGTAAACGGGATTCGGAAGTTGTACTTGAAGGTTAATTTCTCTTAAACTCTAGTTTTGTTTAATTGAATTAATACTAAAGTCAAGTTGCATTTTAGAAGTAAAATCCAAATGCAAAGCCAAGCGTTTTGCAGATTCTCTACGCAGAGGTTTCTGAAATTATTGAATACTTGGAACAAGTTGTCGCAAAAATTGAAAATGGACTTGAAAACGGGCAGCCGTTTATGCGACCGGAAAATGTGGCTACATACAAGCCTGAGAATCCTGACACGCTGTTATTTTGGCAACACCCAAATGTCTTTTATACTGGCACCTCGACTTTCAGGTAGTATTTTTAAAGTGTTCATTTTTCAAACAATAGTATTTTCAATTAGAGTTCGAGTCCTATGGCAATGGTCAGACAACTACCAATTCATTTTGAACGTGGCAATTGACGGATCATCATACGAAAAGTAATTTAAATTCAAACAATTTATTAGTCCCAAAGCAAGAGTAGATATTTTAACATTTAAAATTTTCAAATATTTCAGCTACTTTGGACCAAAGGTAAATTTACGGTTTAAGACTTAACATTTAGCTTGAAGCGATTTTATCTTTATATGTATTGGACATTTAGATTAGAATGGGAAAAAGCGAGATAAAAAAGTTCATTGCCAAGGCGAAACAAATTCAAGAATCTGCACCTGCATGGGAAGACTTGGAATAATTTTCTTGGATTTGACTTGATAACGAGACGTGTGTTCATGTTTACCAATTTTTAAATATTAAATATTGTAATTTGAGAACAGCATTTCAGTCTTGTATTGACAAAGCAACATCAATAAAATGCAGAGGCTCTCTTGTATACAGTTTCTACTTGGAATTATTAATCCTTCAAACAAGTATGCTGCAGTACAAAAACTCATCAGAGAGGCATCAGATGCCCAAGTACATTGCATTTTAGACGTGTTGGATAACATTGAACATTATCCGAGAGAATTTATTAAAAAGCACAAAAAGCTTATAAAAGATTTGTACTATAATTGCAATGCAAGATTCGGAAATCCAAATTGTTCCAGAGACTTCATTGGAGTGCACTACAAAATCTTTAGGCTTTTGATTCCCTGCTATCTAGAAATCCAAATTACCAGGGAGATTAATTGCATCCTATGTTCATCCTGAAAACGTTCCCACGAGTGAAGGTGAAAAAATGTAAAGAATAAAGACTTTTCGGAAAGGGTGCGGTGCGGACCCTAATGCCCGAGTCAAACTCCCTTAATCCCATATATACGACGAGCTGCCCTTGACCCTTTCTCATTCCAATCTCTTAGGCCAAGCAATTAACACTTGTCTCCTCTCCCAACTCACCTCTCACTTAGAATACTCAGATAACTTGCAGTTTTTCTCTTTGAGTTACCGACAATTCCAATTTTAAAATGTTGTTTGTAAAAGCCAGCACAAACGCTAAGGGTACGCATATTGCGTACGTAATTATGGGACAGTCGGTTGACTGTACCAAAAACACCTTTGTAATGTTTCCCACCTGTCAATCTAAAAAAAGCCACAAAGGAGAATTCTTCAAGTGTTTCTTTGAAGGATTGAAAACCAATAGCGGATTTGACGACCTGTTTCACGAATTTGAAGCCCAAAAGGAGAGCGTCAGATTTTGCTACAATGAGCTGACTCTTAAACTCATGCAGCGCGTTACGATGAACAAAGTGTACAGCTTTGAACAAATTTTTGGAAAAACTCCAGAAAAAACTGTCGTTAATTTTGGCTCGATGACCCTCTGGATCAGTACCACAAAGGATCGGTTTTGCACTTCCAAGGGCTTCCAGAGCCTAATACAATTTGACGTGGACGGTAAGATTTTAAATTTCTTTATAATCATATTTACATTTTGTAGAATTTATATTAGAAGATAATTAGAAGTTTTTTAAAAGTAATGAAAAGCTTTTGTTTGCAGCCAGAGTAGTAATTTATAGTACTAAGTTGTTTTTATAATTTTGAATTAAATGGATCTGAGCTTTAAAGTAGCATTCGACAAGTTTGATTTGTTTTGACAAGTTTTGTTTTGTTTTGACAAGTTTTGACAAGTTTTGACAAGCATTTTATCGTTTCTGGTTTTTCAGCACTGGTACGTAAAATGCCAAAACTTTCATTTAATCCAATCACCGAGTCGGTTTCACCGGCAAGTGTTATTCCTCCGACACCAAAGGAACTGGTGGCTCTCCACAAATTCAACCCAAACGACCCCCGCATGCAGTCTTAGAGTGGTGCGTTGGCCTTGGAGACCGCAATGCAAAAGATGTCTACAGGCCAAACTAAGCCAAGTTTGACCAAACCCGAATCAAGTTGTCAAAAGTATATGGGCAAAATGTTGAGCAACTTTAAAGAAAATCAGCCAAAAGACTCTGACGAGGATGAGGAGCTCGTACAATTCCTAGACTACTGGAACAAGGAACTCGAGGAGGAAAAGGCCATACTGGCAAATGCGGGAATCACATTTGCCAAGAAAGTTGAGCCTACACCTATGGCAGCAGGAACCAAAAGTGGAACTAGTTCATGTATCAATACTGTTGCCGCTCCTGCTCTTGCCACACAGGAACCGGCTTCGCCTATCTTCAGCTACGAGGATTTCATTGCCAACTTTGGAGACTCATAAATTGGTGAGATTTTTTTTTTTTTTTTCAGCAATGAAAATTTTTTGGCAAATTTCTTTTCACGATTATTTTAACAAGCAAATTTTAGCGTTTTAAAAAGTGTTTTTATATTTCATCTAACATTAAAGCTCAATTGATTTCAATTTCAATTAAAGTTCAATTAATTTCATTACAAACCTAAAATAGGCATAGCAAATTTATTGGCGAAAAAAGTTTATTGTAGTCTTTATTAACAATATTGTGTACTGTATTTTTCCAAAAACAAACTTCCGTGGCAGGTTTTCCGCACCCATGAAACTGTCAGCGCTAAAAAATGGAAGATAGAAGATTGAATAAAATGACTTCGATGTGTGGATATAATTCAAAACCACTACTTTAAATTATTAACTAATTCAGTGTTCAAGCCAAAGTAGTAAACTTAGCCTGGTAAAATACCAAAAAAATGTTTTAGATGTATAATTTCATTTGTTAAATGAAATATATTTAGTTGTAATATATCTTGTAAACTGTAAAGTACCATTTGTTGACGTCAATCCGGATAAGTTTTCAAGCTTCAATTCCTTTCAAGTTGACATCTTTCCTGAATAAGAAGTGTTGGAGTTCGGTTGATGCATTGTTTTTGTTTTGTTTTGTTTTTAATTTTAAGATACAACAAAAATATCTAAATGCCAACAAAACCCAATTTAAAAAAACATGTATTTTTTTTAATTTACTAGTTTTAAACTTGTATATATTTTGAACTTGTATTTTTTCTTTTAATTTTGTTAGTTTTAAACTAAATTCCCTCAAACCAAAAATACTTACTACTAAACATACAAAATCAAATAAAAATAGCTTGTATTTTTTTTTCACTGTTTTGAAATTGAAAATAAAATAATTTCCGGACTAAATAAGTTGCAAAAGTACTAAGCATGGGCTTTTATTTATTTATTTTGTTAAAGTAGAGCAAAACACAGTAGCATATTTATAATAAGCACTCTTTCCTATTTAAAAACTATTAAATACTAAAACTATTAAAGTTTACAAACGGTCCCAAAAGAAAATAGAATACTTAGCACATCGGTCAGGGCATTGGCAGAACCAGTTCAGAATAGTTGTGCAGGCTAAAAAGACACCAAAATCCTTCAACCGGTTGGATTTTGCTTGGAATCATATATCGAGTATAGATATCGGGAATTGGAGGGAATCCAATAGCCAATCACTGATATCCTAAACTACCCCAAGAATCATCCCTCTCCGTTGAAGTCCCTGCCATTCCTATATAAATAACAACCATCCCAAATAAATTCCAAGCGAATTCATTTTCAAGCGCAGAGCTGAGAGAGAGAAATCTCAAATATACAGGGCCAACTTCTCTCAACTCCAACTCTCGCCATTATACAGAGCTTTTCTCCTCCAAACCAATAATCAAGATACAATCAATATGCAAATAATTGATAAAATATCCATCTACACCCACACCTTCAAAATCAATAAAATCAATAAAATCCACTTACACCTGTCAATCAATCAACCAAAATGATTGACACATGATTGACACCTGCCAATACCACCCACACATAATGATTGACCTT
The DNA here is from genome assembly GCA_034693865.1 of Ceratophysella sigillata. Classification (NCBI taxonomy): domain Eukaryota; kingdom Metazoa; phylum Arthropoda; class Collembola; order Poduromorpha; family Hypogastruridae; genus Ceratophysella; species Ceratophysella sigillata. The sequence goes on along the minus strand of JAQFXY010000409.1, from coordinate 110 downwards.
TCGACACTGGGTGCATATATAACATAGCTGACAAACACGAGCGAAAGTTAGGCATTTGGAATTCAGGAAAATATTATTTTCCGAATCCAGTTCAGAAAATAATTATTTCC
>JAQFXY010000408.1:0-30131 GCA_034693865.1 Ceratophysella sigillata | reverse complement strand
CCAGCTGACCAATACCCCAATTTCCCCGATTTTCGCACCCCGTTTTCCCCACCCCCAATGGGGAAGGACCAACACTGCTCCTATGCCTAAGTTCAATCTTGAAAGTGATGACGCCTTCCAGTTTGTCATATGTAGTATTCACCATTACGATAATATAATGAATTCAGAGTCAGGTCTTCTCAACAAAGAATCATAAACTCAAACCGAAGACTATTTTGCCACCTCGCTATTCGACACGGCTTTACCTTTACAATATATTTACTTGGAGTACGAATACAAGTTAAGACAATGGATATTAATACTGCATGATGATGCACACACAGCATCCAACTAAAAATACTTGACAATCATTTAGAATTTTTCAAACATAAAATTAATATTTGCTCATATGCTTTCAAAAATTAACCATAGCTGATGATAGCACTTTGGCTTTTATGAAAGAATTTAAAAATCAAGCTTCTAACACAGATGGTTAAATGGACGCTCGGTAAGATATTGGCTTGCTCTTCTTTGCTGTGTAATGTGAGCTCCAGGCCAAGTCGCCGTGAGCAGCTCTGAACAGACCTACCTAGACATATTACAAGCCAAGGAATTCAGAATCTTAAAATTGAAAGATTCCGTATCTGCCGACGTGTTAGTGGATTTAGTGAGTCCGTGAGAGTCCATGTCCTTCCTTCCTTTCTCAACCAACCGTTACTAAAACTTGTTCATTGTCTAAAGTCTCAATCTTGACTTTAATGTGCATAAGGTACAAGGCGCTGGCTGCTAAGTATTCCTAATGTAAAGGGAGCCTGGCGCCAGTCAGTGTACTGTTCTGCATTAATTCAAGTCATCATCATGAGATCCAGTAAGGTGTCGAGTTTGCATTAATATTAATATTATTACCATATCTCCAGCAAAGCTTGGCTTACGCGAGGAGGGGAACTGAGAAACGTGACGAAATCAATGTTAAATTAATTAAATAATTGCCACTAACTAAGTCTTCAAATGCCCAAGTACAAACCATGCAACTCAAATACGCAATCGGAGCTGAAAGTAGAGTCAATAAATACTTCTAGTTCTAATTATTCACAGGATTCAATTTCGCACTACCCTTCATCCATACAGACACTGGAATTTCGAATACGCTGAACCAAGCATACGGAAATGCTTCTGTATTGCGTAAAATTCAATGGCTGGAACGTGGAATGTATCGCTTTCCACAACGCATCGCTTCCTGTTGAAATCCGTGTTCAAAAATGCTTGTATGTAAATATGAAGAGCCTATGAAATTAGCTGGCACAGGCTACAAATTGGTATCTCACAGCAAGTGTGAAGAAATGCATGATGCATTTGCGTAGGCTTATTTTGCTAGCATCTTCGGAATTGTAAAAACCGTTTATCTGCATTGATCTATTTAGTCAAACTACGTGCATACTAACTCTAGACAACCATAACCAAAGACACAAACAAGTCGTTTATGTGAGGAATTGGTTGTACACTGTGCACATAATAAAAGGGTTAGGTCATCAATTGGCACGAACACATGGAGAACACTAACCAACGGAGCAGTAATATATGCTAATTTAATTCCTTCCAGCCGCAGCTAGGTACCTATTCATCCACACTTGAGATCAACTCCTAAATAATCGTAATTCATTTGATTAACAATATCACGTCAACACTTAGCTCATTGCGAGGATTATCTAACCCACGCTCTGGAACTAAAACATAAAGGGTAAGAAAACAATATTATTGTGCTTCAGGGTCGCTCGTGCTATTCGCGCAGAACGCAAAACCACATAATGCATTCATTTCAGTAAAGTAAATAAACGGACGAGGTTCCATGTCGTATATCTATTGGACGGAGATCTGGCTGTCGGCTATCTATAGGATTCTTTCTTAGCAAAAACTGCATAATCTGTCAGCGCGTCATCGCTTTTCAGGATCTCCAATATTTAGTTTGACCTCAAAGCTGGACGCTTGACCTCTTAATGACCTTATTTTAATCCAACTCACGTTTTTGCATAGCTAACATAGCCGTGCGTATGCACGCGTATTCTGATATTTCTGCATAAAATTTAATTCGTAAAGTTATTTATAGGTACCTACTCTCAAACTACTGCATCTATCTCTACATAAAAGAAATTATTTCGACTTGGAAGACGCATTTGCCGAATTTTGTTCACTTGCTGCTAATTTGAAATGGGAAACATAAATATTGTAAGTGCTGTTCGGAAGATATAATTTAAAATGCTGGCCAACTTACTGGGAACGCTGTGAAACAGCTTCCTTCTGAACTGAATGTCCCTTCGCACCTCCGCACAAGGGAATTAATGAGTTGCAAGGAAGGAAGGTGTGACTTTAATACTGGATTGTGTAATAATAGGACATTGCATTGGCATGAGCTTCATCTGTTACAGGATGTGTCGAACGTTCTGACTGGCACGTAATAAAAATAACTTTGTTATTTGTTTACAGACTAGCCAGGATTATAGACGACAAGACTCATATTTAGTTTATGCAAGCACTGAATATTCCTTAGAGAAAATTACAAGGTGGAGCTGATTTGAAGGTCCATTTTCCAAATACAAACCACCCACGGCTGCCAGATGGAATACATAATTCATTTATTAATTTATTTATACTTTTTATTTATGATTCTACAGTTTTATTAGCAGTAGGGTTTAGGTACTCCCAATGCGGTATTGGCAGTAATTTCTCCACACCTGACTCAGCCTCTCCTCCTTAATTTACTGGAAACACAAAAGATCATGCAAGGCCAGTTCAAGTCCGCTTGTTAGAGCTAAGTTATTGCCCCTAAATTATATCACTAGGCTGGAGTAAATATGGAATATATTGTGTGGCATAAATAAATATTTTCGGAACCAGTCTAAAAATTATTCGTTTACAACAAGAATCAAGTTGGCCAATGCTCAAACCAGTCTGATAGAAAACATTCGGCACAATGCATTACTTCCCCTATATAGGCATGGCTAGACAGATTCAGAGCGAACCTAGCAGGCGGATGGCGTGAAGTTGACCAAATACAAGTCTGTCTGGGACTCACAACGTAATTGGTTGTGAATTATTTGATATACAAATAAGAATCAGTTTAAAGTTGAAGGGACTAATCAAAATCATTGAGAATACAATGACGATGTGACATTGATGATAATAAATGGTACATAACATTGTGCAGTCATAAGTAGGCAGTACAATTGAGCATCTGTACAACAAAATCTTGTACATATTGCTTCAGCATGTACTACTTTGCAAGAAGAACGAACTTGTGAATACTAACATAGATAACTATAACACTGCGTATCATTGCAATAGCACAGTACAGACAGCTGCAAATATCAATAATGTTTTTCCTACAAAGTTTCTAAATATTTTGTGACATTAGGTTAGATCCGTGTGCTGGTTAGATAAAAGCTAGGAGGAGTGACGATCATGAAAACGGATACCCAACAAACAATACCGAAAGCACATATACCAATCCGTGCCATGAAGCGAGCGAGGAGCAGTTATGAATCGAGCGTTCAAGTAGATTCTGGTTTGGTAATAATAAGGCAGTACGCAAACACGAACTATTTGGATTGTCTTGTCACCCATATAAGGCGATTGGTGATGGAGTCGGTGGAAGGATAATTAGAGACGAAGGGATGACATACGGAGTTGAATATATAAGACAATAGTGGATTGAAAGCAGAAGCTTCTCAACACTATTTTTTTACATAATTTCTTCACATGCTGTGAAAAGTAGCAGGGCATTAATATGCATACTTGCCTAACTTAACTACGGCTGAAAATAAGCCCATAGTGTATATACCATATATTCAGTAGATCAGTGGGGTAGGGAACGAATTGCCAGCATGGAATCTCATCTCATCCTTTTCCGTTCAGTCGCGTATTCGACAAGCATACTTTTCAGGACGGGTCAACTACAGAAAATCAGCGGGACTTTACATTTCGGATATGGAACATGATTCTCGCCTAATTTAATATCACAGCAAGATTAAACGGGAAATATAGCAAGTAGCGGGTAGAATATTCGAAAAGCTAATAATTGAGTTATTTTATACAAAATTCAGTCATTCTTGTCATTTGTGAGCATGAAAATTCAGGCTGGCATATTTATAAGGTTTAGAATATTTCAAAACGGAGAAACAAGGGACGAAGAGCAGGTTTGAGAATATATCCTCCTTTGATTGGTGCGGATGGTACTGGCCCAAATCCCGTCATTGCCCCAACCATAAACCGCACTTATTGTTACAGTACAACCATAACGACTCAATCAAGCCGGGCATTGGGCGTGGATATACTAAATGTAGAGGTTTGAGGAAGGGAAGGATTCGGTATAGGAAGCGGAAACTCATTCATTTTGATTGAGTCTTAAGCTGAGTTCTTGATACAACATAGACTCGCTTCTGTTGGGTTCCTATTACAACCTGTACCTTTGGTCTGGACTTTCTTCACTGGTCTCATAATGTCAAATTCCCGGGTAGAGCAGAAGAAAGTAGTTACAGTAGAGCAGCATGGGTTTGCGCTGGGTGAGCTTGTGTAGCCCGTAGTAAGGCCCAGTCTCCGCTTATTTCTATTTTATGACGGACATAAGGAACCAACAGAACTCCGATATATCCACCGTTCAATGTAGTGCACAGCAGCCCAATAACTTACTTTTTAAAGTACAGCCAACAAGAAAAATGAAAGTAAACTGGATGAACTGAAGGTGAAAGTTCGTCTATTGTAGCCTGAGCAAATGTCCAATACATGCACAACTTTTTATGGTGGGAGGTCGTATACTGGGCACATATACAGAAACAGCGTTTGTCTACAATACGAAAAATGCACTTGTCATATTTGAACTAGCTCCTCCCACTACACCATTCTTCCTATCCAGATATTAGGGTGATTGGAACAATCTAAATTCGCACATGAGAATACAGAGTCTGGTGTGTTTGAAACGATAACGAGTGTATGAAGAGCCATGTAATTTCAGCTTTTTTGGAGCTTCTGATCTGATTGCAAAATGTCATACTGCGTTATAATTTACAAACTACATCTAGCTGAATGATATCTGAAAACATTTTTAGGCTAAGGCGATTTTTAGGGCAATATTGGTCCACACAGATGCCTAGTAATAGTAACGACCGAATTTGCTTGATTTCTCCAGGAAGCCTCCCGTGCTAAGAGGCAACTGCCATACAATTTTGGTCTGCTCAAATTGACTGTGCAGTGACACTGGAGAAAATAATAAATCTATTTCACACAGCTTGCGTTTCTTCTATGAAAAGTATATATGTAGGTAGGTACAACGCATTGTTGGGCAAGGACGGACGTCGTACATTTAAACACTACGAGTGGTATCCCTACCAAAAGTCAACATTTGATAAATATCCACTCGGAGAATGACGAATGACGACAAGTCGAGGAGTCTTTTATCTGTAATGACGAGACGATAATGATTGTTTGGATAGTGGCACAAGTATGAGTGCATTTGGCCTGGCATTCATTTCATCACTCAAGCCAAATCCTACTCTGCACGGACTCAAGTGATCTTTACATTAATCAAAATAACAAAGATGATGGCAAGGAGGTTTAGGAAATTCAACTAAGGTAACATGGAATAATCGTAATTATTGTTTTCATTTCCAATTTAGCTCTTGAGTGCGGTTTTGTTTGGCTTTGCGGTTTTTGGTCAACAGTTATGCTAGAGCCTACGGGGTTACCATTAATGAAGATGTAACTTAGGTACAATTTACGTTTCAAAATTGCCTACAGTTTGGTTGTACAGAGTTGCTTGTAACGAGTTGAGCAGGCTTTAGCGTTTCGGAAGGACAATACGAGCCGCACAAGTCGGATTTATATTTATTCATCGCAGAGGTCCACTTACGAACCAAATCTCTACATGTCTATTACGCGGCATTTGTGATACTTACGTCAGTCCATGCCAGAATTTTGCTACTGAGATGAACGGTAACATAGCGTAGAAGATGAATCTGTGGAGGCCAAGTTAAGAGGATGGGACTATATGCTGCATGGGGACGAGGCGTGCGGGTGGATGGAGAGAAATGGTGACTTCCTTTTATGGACGTGAAATTTTAACCCATTCAGGCTTCAAGATCTATGGGTTCAATTTATGATTGCCAATTAGGAGATGGAATATAAGGACATTGGAACATCAGGGAGTCGGACTCAACTCCGTCCCATCAGCCAGCCCAGTCCACTGCCCGTCCGTCCAAAACAATTGTTCCCTGTCAGAACAATTGTCGGGCACGACGCGTACTTCTTAACCCTGTAAGTAAACACTGACGGAGACATGCTGGCAAAGCCTATTAGCTTGTCAACAGAGGCTTGTTCTCGGAAATGGGAACAATCAGTTAGGCGATTATTCCATTCCCCTTACCTGAACAGTATTGAAATGTCAACTATTAATTACGTTATTGGCATTAAATCAGGCTATCCTATGCGTCAGTTCCGATATGAAATTACTCAATGTAGCGAACATGCATTCATTTGGATTTGTATGTAATTCCTATGAATTATATTTGAAGATTTAGTTAGCATAATTGTACCCACAATCGTTTCTCTCGCGATTGGCATTACGGAGAGATACAATCCGAAATCTATCGCTTGTGATTGTGCTAAAAAAAATTACAGAATTTCCACGTTTGAAATACAGTATTTTTTAGTAATAAATTCAATGGAATATTTGATTCAAAGCAGCTTGTATAATGTGGAATTTACCTAAATCTTCACATTTTATATTCACGCACACGCATTTCAATGGTTTGGACAACAATTAGCACATTGGAGAAATACGGTAATAATATGGTACACAAGCTTTCACCGTGCTTGATGCTTGAATGACCAATTTGTAGTGAGCAAATCTAAATCTTATACGACTTTTGTAATTTAGGCCGTTCGTCCTCTCTTCGCAGTTTTATTACATAGAAAATTGCTTCAATCAGCAACGCCATATCTGATCCTGCTTATCAAAAATGTACCTAAGTATCTCATAATTGATTGAGCATGAGATTTTTTAGTACAGATTCAAACGGCGAGATAGCGTAGCATACATATCATTAATCTGATTGTCGTTAAATTTATGTTAATTTAAAGATAGAGAAACCATTGGGATTGAGATTGTCGTTAGACTTGTGCACAGTACCTATTCATTTACGAGTTAACTTTCCGTTTTCTAAAAATTACAATATTCCTTTCCAATTTCCAATCCATTGATCGATAAAGGAGTTTTCATTGAGCTGTACGGAATGAAAAAAGTGCACTGAGGTACCCTCACCGTATACATAGTTGACAATTGAGATGCAGTTTTGTCCTTCTGAGAAATGAAAAACAAAAATACCATATTTGTCCACTCCCATTCTATTCTCGTTTGAATACCTCTGATTGCAAACGCACCGCACATCAGGATTCCTGATTGTGCAATTTCAAACAATGTGCTAACGGCCGAAATCGAAAGACAAAAAAAAATGTCAAATGTCATTCTCGTTTAGAGTATTTATCAGTTCAGTGCTCACTCACTCCTGCCTAATGCCAATGCTATGTATATACTTTCTAATGGAGATATTCAGACGCATGTGGTTTGTCTTGAAAGACTTGATGAGTGTGCGAAAATTGGGAATATGCTAAATATTGGTCAATATAATCACAAGGTTGAGCCTACGCAGAGCAGAATGCATACTTTATCAAGCTCGAACTAATCTGATTGTCCCAGTAATTATGACGTCCAAGTACAAACTAAGTTCCACCTCACAACTCAACAAGCATTCTCGTTTACAATTTTCTATTATTCAATTCCTGCATTGTCATAATGAAATAACTCCAAAATAAAATGTAGCGACTAATCGATTTCTTTCCAATCGTAATTGTTGCCTTCACTAGTGTCAGATTAAAATGTTAGGTATCTACGAATACTGGTTAATTGTAATTCACGTTGTGCGGGTTTAAACTAAAAATTGAAAACGGGTCTGTTATCCGTAATCCTAATCCTAAGCACAGTTGGCATCGAACATAACTGACAAACTATGCTATTGAGAACGTAGCCTATGGTTTATATCTCTTCAGTCATGAATAAAGGAACTGTGTCAGAGGTCAACTTCTGTAGTCAGAGCCTAGTCGAGACAAAAGAAAATTCCATCTGATTGAATAATGGGAAAACTTTTTTGTTGCTAAATCATGTTGTCAAAAGTCATAAGTCAGTAGGTTCAGAAGTGACAAGTCTGAAGAAGAGGCTCATAACATAACAGGGGAAAACCAAAGAACTGTGCTTTAACTTTATTATACAGAACTACTCACAGTTGGCTAGCCATTAACATAAGGCGAAACTTGACAAACCAAAACATATTGTCAGATTCACATGCACTCATCCCATGATTATACGGAAAGTGGGATTATTGGGAAGTTTACGTTTACGTTTAAGTCAATTCGTTGCGAGCAGCTCTGTAATTTCCAATCTTAAAACCCTTTCATCTCGTATTAACAGCAATTTACGTTTAACCTTAGAATGGCCCTAACTCTGATCTGCACTGCATTGCGGTTGTGTTCTTCGAGCATCATAATAATACGTGTTACATATTTCGATAAAGTAAGTGTGTCAAAATAAGTATGCACTTTGCGCTATCGTCACACGCTTATTCACTCTGCACTGCATTCTGCGAAACTCTAGATAAACAAGTGATCCATTTCCGGAATCCTGACACGTAAAGCAACATGCGTCCTTTATTTTGAATCATCCTACTGTTTAACTTCAACCAAACGTTCACACATTAATGCGCCACAAAATTCCAGAGCTGCTCAGAACGAGTTGACAAAACATTTTAATTAATCCTCGCTGAATTCAATTTTTTCGCAAGCTGTCACGAATATGGCTGGTCAAGTTTCTTTAGTAACTTAAAATTCACATAACTTACTACTTGTTAAAAAAATTGGTAACGCCTTATGCCATGCTCAAGCAAGGTAGCTACGTAGAGTAAGGTACACCTAGTCGAGTGCCAAAATGAATACCATAAATTGCGTTGTAAAGTAGGGAAAAAAATTAAATTACCTTTAGAATTATCCTAGTTGCTTGGTCCTCATCAATCAAAATAGCACAATTACAACCAGGGTGTTGAATACTCCGCCCAGTCCAGTCCTGTGATCACTAAGCACTCTGGCGATGGAATAAAAGGTCGAATAATCACAAACAATATCTGCACACGAGTTAATGTCTATTGTTGAAAGGCGTACGTAACTGGTTAGAGCCCTCTGTTTTCAATTGTCTTAAAATTCTGAATGTCCACAGAACAATGAGATGTAGGTATGTTTACTCCTTGGCAGAAAGGCCAGGCTCTGCCGCAATGTTTCCGTTCAAAGATCAGAATAACAAGTACGGTCTCGGCCTATTGTTCCTCAAAACAACAACGATCCCATGAGGGAGAATGACTCTGACGGTCGAAGAACGAGCAAGAACTGCACACTATTTAAATGAGCGTCTGATTAAATAATCCCAAAGAAAGGGAAAGAGAGCTCGGCTTGTGAATTGTGAAGCCGGCCCAAGTATTTGCATGGAAGGGAAAAAAGTGTATGCAAGTGAAGTGAAGTCCAGTGGTGAATAATACTAGCGAATTAGGATTAGTGAGGGTGAAGTCACCTAAGGCAAATTACTTTATCAGTCCTTGTGTGTACACACATTACTCCTGAATATCTTCGTTAAGTCCGTGGATTCAGCTTCCATGTGGGATTGCTTGGACTTCTCTATTTAGGCATCTGCCTACTGTAGATATCCAAGCCTGATTACTTCACATGCTTGCTTATCGTGAAAGGTAGTAGCGAGACGAAGAAGAATTTACTAGCATGATGATGTAAAGAGTTGTTTAAAACAATAGCAGCTTATTCACTCAAAGCAAATAGCCGGAATGGTATTTTAGATTTATGATAATAGCTTGGACTTGGACTATAAGATTCTGACAGTGTCATAGCTCAATATAATTATCAATAGTTGGGCATTTAGCAGCATACTCGTACATGGTCAGTGGGTGTATCCATTCTGAAGCGAATTCCAAATAGCTGTCTTGTACAGCCCTACATGAATTCGTCCGCAAATCGGAAATTCTGATAACGGAATTAGGAATTTTTTTTTAAAACAATAATTTTATCATTTTTGAAATTGCAACCGTAGTGTTTCCTTATTAAGATTAGTAAGTAAAAGTATGTATATCAGATGGTGCTTCGGAAATTGGAGCCAAACTGACCCATTCAATACGCGGAAGCTGAAACAGGGAATCCAATCCATTCGAAATTGATTCCGCAGTGGTTTAAAATAAATGGTATTATTTTTTGAAATTCTGGCGGGTTTGAATTAGCGTAGAAATTTTACTAAATGAATCGCAAATATCCAATTTTATCCATTTTATAAATATAAACTAATAATATTTTATAAATTCTCCTTACAAGTACCTAGTACTTGGATTTTTTGAACCATTTTTTCCAGCAAAAACTTGGATTTCACTCAGTACCAATAAGTACTTCTTACAGTACCTGTGCTCTGAATTCAAGTGGCTCTCGATGATTCGCCGTATTGGTGTTAATGTCCGGCTCACTCGCTGTAGCAGCTCACAGACAGTATAGCTGGTTCTTGGTATCTCCGTCTCGGGTACTTGCATAATTCGGAACACGAAACGCAACTTTTCTTAAGATTGGCAAAGTCGGGATTGGGACACACACGAGGAATCAGATAACATGCCGGTTCTGCAGTTAAAGATTTGCTATTTGAATAGCTAATGCAAATTCAATATTAACAATGTGCCTAGCACCTCATCATTCTTGGGATATAGTTGTACATCCTGTTTTATACCAGTGGTTTGCAAATTCAAAATTCCAACCATATAAAATGCATAATGATGTTGAGAATTCCAGGATTCAAGACAAGACAAGACCCACCCTAAAATATGCATATGAATGGAGATATTTATTATGATACCCGACGTCAGAAACGAACTTCTTTACAAAATCTTTATTAGAAGGAAAATAAAGTGTTCCATTTTATATGGACGCGGACTTGTTTGGTAAGCTCTCCGTCTAGTGTTCCAACTTCAACACCAACTACGGCCCAAGCCGATGAGACTCCAATTTAATCCTGACACTGACAAGAACATGATTCAGCCCACACCTCCCAAGATACTTCGGTACAAATAATACAACGCCTCTCGCATCGAAATGACAATTCGCTAATAATGTTATGGTTAGCAATTCTGACCTGCCCTTAACTTAGTATTTGTGCAATGTGGCAAGTGCGGTTTCTAAGGGTTCTCCTTTGATTCGAATTGCCGAACATACCGCTATAGTTCGTGTGTGTATTGCTATGGCGATTTTCCAGTACGAAAAATTGAAATTATTGTTTTTGAGCGTTTGTCCAAGCCTTTAGATTTGTTTTAGATTAGATTTTGTGTTTAGTCGCAGTGAAATCCACAATACGTGTTTGCTGATATCCACATAGTCATAATAGTTCCTCCTCGTAGTCCAGATAATGTATACTGCAATTTGTGGACTGAGATAAGGCATGTATTAGCAACAAACTGCATCCGCGAGAAGACTAAGTGCTAAAAGTTTGTTGCACACAGGTCATAAAATAAAGCATTTTTGCACTCTAAACAATAATATGATAAAGTCTCAGTGAAGCATGCTCTGTGACCATATAAATTCAGATGTCGCACGGATTGTATGTACTTTGCATTTCATGCATTTTAGACTTTAGGTTATACATTTTGCATTTTGCTGAATCTGCAAGCTGTAACAATATAATAAGCAGTACTAAAAGTTGAAACCGTCCATACGAGTGTTCCCCACCCAATCCACGGAACGTAACTTAATATGAACGTATATTATACCTACAATATCTATTATTTTTCCTAATAATGCAGCATAAATTTAAATAATGTGTTCTTTTCTTACATCTTCAGTGCAGTGCTGCAAATGCAGAACAGTTGCGTGTAAAATTTATGGAGCTGACTCTAGCAGCTCTGTCATATGATAAATCTGTTGACGATGAGTTAAGGTGGCACACACCGAGCCCCACACCTGCATTTGCCCTCATATGTAATAATTACGAGAATAACACTGACATGCTCCTTGTGAAACCGATACTAATGCTATCCCAGTGGAGAGCTGTATAATTTATAATAAGTCTTAGTTCCGAGACCGTCAAGGCAAACATAAATCATTTGGGAGGGTGGGACATAATTAATTGAAATCATCCGCAATTGGGACTTTGAGGTAAATAAGTATAAATATGGACTTTTTGGAAATATTCCATACTCTGCAGGAAACAATAACAATCTGTTGAATTTGATTTATAAGTTGAACTACCCCATAAGCTTAAATCCAAAGCTAGAGGTAGGTATACATCTCTTTGTTCATTATTGGGCATAACTTCACAAACTCGACTCGAACAAGTGTAAGTAAACTTAAGCTGCATTTTTTGGAATTCGGATCGACTCAACCTTTAAGATAATTTTGAAATCGATAGAAATTATCAAGCAGCTTTGAATTTGGTTTTTCGAACAAGTAACATCACAAAAACTAGCTGACCAATACAATACTGCTTCAGTGTAAATCGCGAAGAGGTAGTGTTAGCCCATAAGCTACGGACTGTACGGTAGATTTGGGTGCTCGGTTAGACTGGCAAAGTTTTTAAAAATCCGTTTTAAAAAAATACTTTATGGTAAAAGAAAATTTGCTTTATTATAGTTTTTTTTCTAAAAAAAAGTGTTTGCCAATTTTGTAGCTACTTAAAACTTTTTGCTATTTCTTCTGACTTATTTGCAGAGCTGAATACCCAATATAATTTCCAGCGTCATTGAACCATTTCCAGTCATCCCGGGTAGGATCCTGATCCTGACCTCCAAATAGATTGTACTAGACAATGGATATAAAGCTAACAATTGCATGAATAATATCGATGTGCAGATAGAAATTTTTATATTGTTTCCAACATTTCAAATCAGTAAATCCATATTTTTATAAATTCTACCAATTGTTCAACAGCTCTATCAAATGTCAAACAAAGGCACGGTCGTTTGTCTTATCGTCTGCTCTTTATATTCTAGCATAATCGTAGTTTTAATTCTAAATAGGAAGAAATCCAAAACAAATTGGAATGAACTCGGGTGCTTTTTTGCAAAGAATCCGTATCAGAACTATTAGAAATGAATATGTAGAAGCACAAAGAGTAACTTAGGTGAGTAACGGAGCTATTCAAAAGAATTTCACAAGAATCAATAGAAGACTCTTTCGTCTGTGTCGGTATTATGTAATCGCTGCAACGCAAATACTCGCACCTTTACTTACATACATATATTGTACATACATGCACAGAATGGCCCTGATGCTTCAATCTCCTACATCTTAATACCATTCTGATTTCTGATCTGAATTGGTGCTATTGAAGTTGATTTTCCTAATTTCCACCCAGTCACAACACATTTTGGCAGTCTTGCATGTTCGTCTCATAAAGTTTTCCTTTATCCTCTTTTTTATGGAGCGATGATGTCACTCTTTGTTTCCGTTCTGCCCTTTTATATCACCGCTAATGTCTCCACAACCTAATTGTGGAGGCAATAAAAGCAGTCTAATCTCTGCCCTCTGATCAACTCAAACCCTATCATCTCCATTAGCATGCCATCTACTACACGGAATTACTTACAATACAATGATTTCAGCATTAAGCACATATCTGTGAGCTTAGACTTCCGATATCAGGAAACTGGGTGTTAAAATTCAAAATGGCTCCAGTAAAAAAGGTATCATGGGTAGATATATACAAAATAGCTAGGTGCCAAATAATTCCGAATTTTTGGATATGACGTAAAATAGGGCCCTACCGCCCCTTGTCATATTTCCATTCCAATGCTTGAATTTTTCTTGGATTCTCCAAGAAGCACGGAAATGCAATTGATAACTTGTTCTGGCATGTTTCAAGCTGCGAGTTTTAGCTACATATTGCAAATCCGAAATATTTGTCTACTAATATGTCAACGCTTGAAGGATTCGTCGATACTTTTTTGTATAAATGTGGGATTTATGATTTGATTTGACTTATTGAACTCTCATTTAAGACAAGTTATATTTTAAATTGGCTAGTTGTACATTTGAATCGCATGCATGCGTGACAACCTTTCAAACAATTATTCAAAAGTAATTGAAAATATACAAATGGGCAGTTGTATCTAACCTGTAACAGTATGGACGTATGTAACAAAGGTGTGACACATGCTCTTTGCCCTCCCTCTTATGGGATAAGTCGTATTTTTGAATTGCTGATCAGTAAACAGTAAACTCATGAGCGAAGAGAATTACAGCTGAATAAGCAATTCGAAATTGGAATAGGAAATGACTTTAAAGCTTAAAGCTAAGGAGGGACTGTAAAAGAACCTCATAAAGACATGAAATATGAACCGTAGATCAGTATGGAAATTAGGACTTGCTACATTTTTGGCGATTGTTCCTTCAATACTCGGTTGACCAAAAAACAGCGAAATTCGATCACGCAGCCATCAGTTTGAAACTCAAAGTCCAAAGCCTCTGCCTCCTTGTACTGGGCCTGGCTGGCCCCGTAATAAATGAGCACCAGCTCCCTATATAGGCCCAGACTGGCTGAAGGTAAGAAACAATGCGGCGATGCCTACATGCGATGGTCTAATTAAAGGAATAATGCTCATCCTCAAAGGGCAGAGGTTTGTTTTTGACTCCTAATGAAGTGGGACCAGCAGGGAAGGACTCAAACGCCTTGTTCCTTCATGTTTTCCTTAATATTAATTTATTTATTCATGCAGCTCCAACCAACGAACGCCCTCATCTCTTCTGTCCCAGCCTCGGACGTCTCAGCCCAGTCAAACTCCATTCCACTTCCGCTTCGCCAATCAGCCTAGGCCGAACGGACCAAACTGCTGAATTTGAAACAATAGAGCAATCACAAATGCAAAGTCAAGTGCAAATGCTGTATCAAGTTTGTGCACAAATTGTTCACTGTGCAAATTGATCATTGGACAATGTCACTTATTTTGTTAATTTATGAATACCTGGCATAAAATGCATACTATTTTTTAAAAGTTTGCTAGAATTTACCCGTTTCTGTACTCGTAGTACTGCATCAACTTTGATTAGGCTTGGCTAGCGTGGATTATGGATATTAGAATAAGGATTTAAAATGAAATTATAATTATTTGTGGATGCGTAAATGGTACCGGTGTATACATTTCTAATTCTGGACGATATTGAGAATTGATAACGCGAGATCTCCACTAGGTATTCCGTATTTACATAGAATTATTGTTACAAGTTGCTATTGGACGAAATCCTGATCAGAAATTCCAAATATTATTATGCATGTAATCCGGTGGTTGGTAATCAGATGAGAAATGCGTATTTAATCTGTATTGGATGGGTGAATCCAATTAAGGGCCGTTAAGAGGAGAAGATCAAACGGAGCAGTGACACATGGTCACCTATCAGCTCCTTTGATGGTTGGGACAGACCTGGCTGCACATCCGATACAGTTCTGGCATTCTGGTTTTGCATACCAATCAACTTAGCTACATATTTAGTTACCCACGAGGTTGGACTCGGGTCGACTTGACGTCAGTACACTCTCTCCAGTTCATTAGCGTGGAGCGTTTGATGATGTCAGTTACACAAAAACTCCGACCGCTTCCTCAACTCGATGTCTGCTTCCATTGTAGCTTCGTAATTCTGGATGTTTTGCTTGCTTACTTTGCTTTTAATTTGCTGACTCAAAGGTGTCAGTCTCAGTTTCGGACATTTGGCTTGATTGTGTGCTTCCCGGTTCCCATCAAAGCACATACCATTCTGGACTATTTGCTGAGACATTTGTAATTGGACCGTGCTTGTCAAAATTGCATCCAATGCGTTTTACGGTGATTTTATTAAATACGAGAGAAATAAGAGCTGAGCCGGACATGTCAGATTTATTACCATGAAACCAGGTTACAACTTATGAGCGTAATTGTGACAATCCAGTTACTTTCTAATTCATGGATCTTATACATAGGTACCTATACTTATAAAAATTTCTGTAACTGCCATTTTGATGTGAGAAGCGAATGTTGTATAATAGTTTGCAAAATCAATAAGCTCTTCTCGTAATGCAAAAGCTTGGTACTGTATCTGCTGCAAGCACGAATATTGAACAGTACAACTGAGATAACCGATACAGCAAATGTAAAAGACGTTGACGTCACTGAGCTAAGCACTTCTGGCATATCGATATGCGTACGTTCATACTGACTTCACTGCTGCTGTAGTTACTATGATCCACTCAGACATATTTGTGGAATAATTTGAGTTTTTTATCTATATTTTAGTTAGTAAGCATTCGTCGAAAGTATTCAGCTGCCATCATCGAGATTGAACCGAAATTAACATGTGAATCGGAAGTGACAGCGACGTGTTTTCTCTTCTCAAACGAATTCTGAGTGTTCTAGCGCTTTCTGTCTCGCATCTTGCACTTGATTCAGTGCATAGTGAAACTTATGCATATGTCATAGTTTATTTGTATTTTTAGGGTCGAATCTTAAATTCTTGAATTATTTGTGCTTTTGCGTATAATTTGTATGTTCATTTGACTCAATTATTCTTGCATGTGTTTCTTAAGCTAAAAGTTCATGCTCTTTCCAATTGTGACTTGTGACTTATTTTGAATGAAAACACGAATACAGATGTATAAATAAATATTCGAAGCTACATGAAACATATTAGATTTTGGTTAATAGTGATATAAGCTCAATCATTCTGGCATGCAATTACATCTATTTATTTAAAGTGCGTGTATTTACTGCAATATTGCGGCGAACATTAGGCCTTACCCAAAAGTTCCTTCTTGGAGTGTCTGGTGTCAATTCGGGATTGTTTGTGACTCAAGATCAACGTGATTTTCAACATTGCAGTTGACAGTGCACAAGCTAAAGTAAGACTCGAATTCAGTTCAGCCATAAGCAATATGCAAAAAAATCACCATATGTTTCTTCCAAAAATGCCAAGTAAGGAGCGTTGTTGCGTTGTTGTTGCCCAGCCCGGCAAAAATGCTTATCTCACAAATTTCAACCTGATTGTCACATTATTAATGAACTCAATGGGCTGTTAGAGCCTATTGTTGATGTCATTAAGAAGCCAGTTTGTTCTACCATTTGGTGGACCAGTCCAGATCTCAGCCAAGAAAGGCCAAGCACAGATAGTTTTTGTTCAATTCCTTGATTGATGGATGGATAATTGATGGAAGCGCGGTTTTGTTTTGCTCAAAAGCGCAAAAAGCACTCAACTTGTCATCGTGCATGCGGAGGCGTGTATTTTCTTAAATCGTACTAATATTGTGGCGTGTTCGGCAGATAATGAAAGTATGCAGAATGCACTTTGGAAGGTTTTCCAAATCAGCACTTCCACTCAAGCCCAATGCTGAAGATGACCGTCTAATGCGACTACCTACTTGGATTATGGATGACAGATCACCAGGGGGGCTGAAGGAAAATAATAATAAGATATAATAAAAAATTTCATCTCAATACCAAATAAGGACCTAATAACTCATTGAATTATACACTACATTCTTACTGCTAAGCTATTATCATGGTTTCCCTTCCTTTTTACACTACCCAGCTCGTCTATAATCGAGGTGTAGGTTCGCTTTTTAGTACAAATCGTGTCAGGCAAAGGGATTATGATATATATTTTGTAGTTTGAAACAGGTGTGGGTAGCCCGCTTGTGATGTACAAAAGTTGTAATTTGGGACATACAGATCCTTACAATGTGCATTAGCACTTAATCTTCGCTATATTAATCTTGTTGCGAAAGTTAAGCTTATATGCTATGTAGCATTGCGTGCAGTGCAGTGCAGTTTCACTCTTGTTAAAGGCCACGGTTCCGGATATGCAATATTAGGAATTAATGTATTGTGATAATTAGCTAAGGTGGATTGAATCGTGTTGTGTTACCAATTAATTTGTTACTTCTCTACCATCTGTGTAAAGGGTAAAGTGAAATGCATAGAAATTATGCTTATGGGCATTAGCTTGAAATGTGCGCCCTATAGAATACGAATACGAGAATTTGACCCGGTCGCTTGGTTAATTAGCTCCATCTGTAGTTACGTATACCTCATTGGAAGGTTGAGATTCCAGAGAAGGTTATAATTTACAATGCTGAGGAAAAGTGTTTCTTGAATTTTGGTGTCGGTTATGGAATTAGTTAGCAGAAACGCTTTTCAGTGGGATTCAGTTTTTTTAGTTCAATTCAGTGAAATATCTTCCATAACTTCGGGACAAGTGGATTAAACTTCCCGCATGCAATAACGTGCAGTGCATATCCTAAACTTAAGTTACAGTACCTTACATTACGTTAAACCACGGAGACACATAGGACAAACATGAATTGAACAAAGCTGAGAAAGGGTTTCTACATTCAGGAGACAAATACTTACCCGAATGTTGAGAAAGTTAACGGTATACCAACTCGGTATGATCAGCTCAGTACATATATATTATGATACAATTTTATGAAGACAATACAGAAGTCTTTGAAGAATGGCATGACATTGCTTTCAAGCGAATCTTGTCTGGTGAAAAGTTGGAAGTTTACGATCAGGATCAGAAACTGCTTAGGCTAAGCTTGGAGGAGGAGAATAATAGGCTGCCACGGAGTGTAAACCTCATTTTTTTGCAATTTCAGCTTGATGCTTGCATAATAATAAAACAATATCTGTAGCCTGGAGTTGAGGGCTCTTGTGGTTCCCCTTATTCCATATTTATATCACTATTCAGTCTTTTGTAAAAATAATATTGTAAAGTAATACAATGTTGTATTGTGAGCTGGTTTTGTTACTTCTATGCAAAAAACGAACCCGTGTTCTGCAGTATGGGGAACAAAGGACATAAGTCAAACACAAGGGCTCTCTATGGGGTAGAGCTAATTTTATATTCTCAGATCAGAACGCTCTAAATGCTATTATCATATCGCACTCTGCCGACAAGGATGGAATATTTATGTTTATAGGCCGCTGAATGAAGATTGGAAGTATGTAAACGACATGACTTGAAAAATGTAGGCCAGTTTTGTGAGTTACTTAAAACTTTTTCAATCAAAACGTCAGGCGAGCCCTAATTAAGTTTTTGAGGCTACACTGCATCCGATGAAATTAATGATGCTATGTCAATACATAGTTTCTAACTCACGACGAGGTTGGAACAAAATTCTCAAAATATAAAATATTCAATTTCACCATAGTGCATATAAAGTTGGTTAATCATCATTCTAATTATATTTGTGACAGTGTATAGTATATGTATTATGCAAAGTGTGTGAACTGTTAAATTCCCATTGCCGAGTATCATTGAGATCAATACCAAAAGTATCAAAACTAAAATTCAATTGCCGGGTTACAGTATGCTTCGTTATACAAAGCGGTTTACAACGAGCTGCGGGGATTTTTACATATCTTAAAGAGTGAATGTTCAACTATCACAAAGAGGCAAATATGAATTATATGGTTTTCCCCAATTTTCTCTCTATCAACTTGTCGTGAATAGCAGTGCATTTCCTCGTATTTAGCAAAGTCCTTGGACTTCATTTTGAGAGAAAACCACGATGAAATGTGGAAGTATCATCAAAATTATGAAGATAGGGGCGTGCAATTATTAAAGAAATAATAGCCAAATACATAATAAACCCAACATATTTTTTTAATAACTTTCACCGTCAAGTTTATTAGTTTCCTGTTACAGTAGAACTAGAACTCTGTACGGGCTACAATTCAACAATCTCTCTGTAAACTCTAATTTCCATCACAAGGCTTAATATGTGTCAGTATTAATTTAGGTATTTTCCTACAATGAACTCTGAGCTCAGTCCATGCTTAGTTGTACGTCATGTCTAATGCTTACACAATTAGCGACGGGTTAGTAAATTATGCTTAAACTACATTGGCTGGCTTAGAAATTAATAGTAGTCTAATTGCGCATAAATAAGCGCATCACAGAATGCGCTCTTGAATTCTTCCCATGGAACTACTTGGTAGTTAACATTGTCTACTGAAGGGTCGAGTATTGAATCATTATTGTACTTGCTTACGTAAATATATGAGTATTTAACTACAATCTTACTTTATGCAGCGCAGCCACTCAATCCACGCCCAAAGTCTATAACTGAGGTCTTGGCTGGTGGCAAGTCCATCTACAGACCTGCTCACAGCGAGTTGGTGAACCATAGAAAGGGACTGCAAAAAACTTCCCTTGTTGTTTCGACAGTTCTGCTTTTACCCTTTGACCTCAAACTGTAAAATATGTGGTCATAGCTGTAAGGTTGCATGCAACTCTGTCAGCATGTTAAATTTAGTGGCATTGGTTTAGGTTTGCATTTTGCAGAAAGTATCAGACTTAATTGATGGAACTATTTTTGGGGAACGTTTTCCTGACCAACTAGCTGAAAGCAGCTCTGTAGAATTGTATTTAAGAGAGAGGGCAAACGACTCTTGCCAAAACTTGTTTCTAAGAACTAGTCAGTCAGTTTAAGTTTATTAAATAAGGACATCTCCAAAGCTGGAGAGATGCAACTTTTATTGTTCAGGAAAACTGAAACTGAAATGAATGAGAAACAAGATTGATTGAATTACTAAATTGGGTAATAAAGGATTACTAATAACTCGCCGTTTTCAATACAGGCTTAGAATGGGAGTGACAAGTGACAAGGGCTCAGGTCTGTCACCCAATGCACAGGCCACAATCTCTGTCAACAACAACAAGAGCCAGGGACAATCAGGAGTGATGACAATTTTGTATTCTCTATCGCTGAATTGACAGGCTGGGCTATGATGCGTCAGACCATCAATTGCACCCGGGCCAATTGCGCTCGTTAATTGATCTCCGTAACTTGCGCTATTTTATGTTATTCAATTTAGAATCGATGAGCAACGTAATTGAACCATGTACGAGGGAAGGTCGTTTCGAGAGACGCGTAAATGAAGTGCACCTTAAGTACAAGCCGGAATCATAGTCCCGCTCGCCGTCTATTAACCCATAGGCAAACTTCTGACCGTCAATCATGCCACGTAAGGGGGAAAATATCTGTCAATCAATTATTAAAATCAATTATTTGTGAAGGTAACATGCAACATCCAATGGACTATTCAAGGTAGATAATGTATGTAGGTAAATATAGTCTGTACACGACGATTCACGTTGATTAAATGATTCGTTCACCTGTATTCTAGGGTAAGCAAGAATAAGGTCAACTTTTAAAGTCAATTGACATGAAGCAACGATGCCCAACGAGAAAACTCATATACGATTGAAAGCAAGACAGAACTCTACTAAGTTTGACCCAGGTGAAATTGTCGTAGAATGTTTGAGAAGGGGACGTACGCTCTAATTAAGCGACATAGGCTCAAACGTAGTTGTCCTCAATCATGCCCACCCGCCTAGCAAACTCCTTGACCTTAATGGTCACCTGTTCCTGGACGAGGTTGAAACTCATAGCGATGATGGCGAGGCCAAGGACAAGGTAGAAACAGCAGAATACGAGCTGGGCCGTGGCCTCCTTGGTACCCGAGTGCTCGATGGACTTGCCTGGTGTGAGGTCACCCAGCCCAATGGTGGACAGCGTGATGAAGCAGAAGTAGGCACTGTCCCAGAAGTCCCAGCCATCCTCTTGCTCGTCAAACACCGCTGCACCCAGCAGAATGTAGAGCACGACGACGAAGAGGACGAGAGAAACGGGAACGCGCTCCAGGTCTGTGTAGCTTTCTTTGTGCTCAGCCTCCGGGTCGGCATCGAGGAGCGGAATGCGGGACGGTGTTCCGTGCACTTCGGGCACTTGCAGCGTCTCGATCACAGACACCTTCCGGATTCCCTTGTAGTAGTTCGGCTCGGGATCAGGCATTCGCTCGTCCGCCACGAGCGGAGGGGTTGGCGTTGTGTACCGACATCGGGGACCGCCCACCGGAACCTATGTCAATAGTAACCACTGCCTTAATTCATACAAAATTCCATTTGTTTTGTATCTAACTCAACTATTATCAATATCAAGGGCAGAAACATTAGAACCTTTGAACCCCAAGTATTAAATCCGATGAGGTGTCATCGTTATGCAGTAGGTACCTGCGTTTTACTTGTCTATTATTCAAGATGGCCTGACACATACTAGTCAAACTCTATGAGTGCAATTACAATAGACCCCAGGTCGCATAATGTTTCTAACTGCTAATGGAGCAACAAAAATGTCGAGTAATATCTGTGCAACAAACTAAACTCAAACTGACCTCGATGACGCTATCAACTTCGCTCAGACCCTCTTCCTCATCTTCGTCGATGGTTGGATGCGGCGTTGGGACGGAGCCCAGTTGTTGGAGCACACGGCGACTCCGCTCATCCCCGGACGAATTGACACTCATGTTGTACTCGGCACACTCGAGCAGGACCTGCTGCGCTCCTGCGTCCAGCTCCTTCAGTGAGCGCCGACTCCGGCTGCTCAGACTCGGCTTGAGCAGTGACGTGGGTGAGCCACCGTCGACAAGCCGAGTCTCGTACTTCTCATCGCCCAACGAGTACTGGACCGTGGTTGCCAGTGGCACACCGGTCAAGTCTCCTGCTGAGCGGTCCGATTTGGAGGAACAGGGCGATGTGGAGGACTTGCTACTGGCATTTGCCACCTTAATAATTCAAAAGTGATGGATTGCAGTAACGCTTCCGAGTTCAAATCATAAGTTAACGCTGCATTGCGTCGATTAGACCTAAGACCTATCGACATTTCTTGAATCTATCTAGGAATATTAACTTTCGGACAAAATCAGCATCATGTCATTGTCTTTCTTTGCATTATCAAGTACCTATAGAAATTTCGGAGTATAAGGTAGTTTGAGCCAGGAATGTTAAGAGTCAGGTTTGCTTTTGGGTTAATACGCTTTAAAGCTCTGTGTTAGGGCATGCAAATATACAAGAACAGAGAAAAGTTTAATTTTCCAAGTGGTCTGAACTGAAATCATAAAATTGAATTGAACTAACTGTTTTTGTGGGTGTTAGAGTACAGTTTCTGCTGGTGCATGGTCTTAGGTCAAGCGATTTGACTCACGCGAGCGGCTCAAGCTTTTGCATACTGTAGCATATTGCCTTAAGGTGCAATAGTTCAAACCAAACATTATCCTTAAATAAAGCGCTAAACTTTAATTATTCCTACCATAGTTTAGAAATCACTATTTTCTCAAAGTTCGAGGTAGTATCGAATTGCTGATGATAATATTGAAACCCGAGGCTAGCCGAAGTACATTTCCCCTAAATAGTCTTGATTAAAACCGCTGAAATTAAACCAATGTCCCGCAACTTAGCTGATATTTTATTTACTTCATGAACTGCTGTCCTACCTTTTCTTTGCTCCGCTTCGTGGAGGCCTGGACGGGCTTGCGGCTACTATTGGACTGCCTACCTCCCGAGCAGCACGGCCCATGGAAGTAGGCGAATTTGAACGTTTTGGCCATTACGTTCCCGATGTTGGACACCCAAAGGAGCATGAGCGGAACCCCGATCACGGCGTAGAACATGGTGAACATCTTGCCGCCTAACGTCTTGGGAGCCAGGTTCCCGTAACCTAGAATATACAGAAATACTTGAAGCTTTGTTGAATTTAACTATACTAAAGTAATATTTATACGGTCCACGTGTGGGTCCTTTTAAGTGCAATGTATGTATTAGGAAATTGTACAACCAACGCATAAAGGCGCAGATGAGGCCTTATTTAATAAAGAAACGCTTACTAAAAAACTTACAATGATTTGCAAACAGGGAGTACCAAACATATTCAACATCCTATTATACCATGCGATAGCGAAATTCTCCATTCCGCTTTGAGTAATTTACTCCTTCAAGCTTACAAGTTTCATTAATTTCTGTAGGTATTAAGTTTCAAGATTGGTTTCAGGGTGAAGATTCTGAGAAGACTACAATATAGCCAAATCCAAACTCACTTTCTCCCAGTAATAAGCTATTTACTCCAGATATAGGACGGACTGTTAGGTATTTTGTCCACGAATCCAACGCAAACTGGATATTCAGCGCTGCCCGCACCGAGTTGGACGACATTGACTTAAGCTGGGAATAATGAACCCCGCATGACACATTTACCCTCAATCGTCCTAAGGGACAGATCAATAGAAGCACTGTGAAGTGCATGTTCTGGTTATAAGTGACCGACTAACTCGCCGTGAGCAGTTCTGCACAAATAAACCATCTCTTGCTTCCATTCCACTAAACCCGCAATCCACTCTCGCTTTCACCTCGGAACTTTGGACTAAGGAAGCGAAAGTATGCACATACCGAAGATACATAATAGAAATCATCCCAGGACCAATGCGAGTCAGTGAACCTATTTGCTTTCATATTGATTATACAGAGCTGGTCGCAACGAGCTGATGAGTCACTTAAAAACTCTACCCGAGGAACTTGGCCGGTCAACAGCACTGGCCATATTTAGATTCAGGCATCCCAATAAAAAGCTAAGGAGGAAAATTAGGCAGCTGTGTTTCACAGCTATTGGCTGCAAAGTAATTGCTATGAGTAGCTCTGTAGAACTCTATTTCATTCTCCGCGGCGGTCTTTGGAATTCCATTAGAGATCAAGAGCTCATTATTACATGTTGTTCCTCTTAAGACAAGACCACAACCTGGAAAAGTCATCAAACTCACAGCATCCAAGAATTCATTACCTTCTACTTTCCCGGATCCAGACACACAACACACATGGCACGCGGATTGGCACGAAACCCGAGTACAGAGCTCTTCACTCAGAGTTGCTCAATTAACCTTATGCCTTTGGCTCAGAGTGCTGAGCTGGAGTAAACCAGAAAGATGTTACCGCCTGTTTCTACTGTCTGGACCTGGACACGCTTTTATCCCAGGAAATATTTGCTTTGTCTTGCGTCGAATTATATGTAGATTCTAGATATCTAATAACTCATTTTTAAAATGCCGATTCTAATCGAGTATTCCCTGCTTTCCCTGCACATTAACTTGACCTCTCGCATAATTGAAAGCTTACTTTCTGATCAATATTCCTACATGCTGTTTTTTGAAGCTTTCAACCACAATTCTTAATTCTTTCCTAGATTGAATTGTACACAGGTGGAAATATGACTTACTTTTGGCTCAAAATCAAAGTTTTATTAAAATGTAAGAATACGCGTGGACCGTGGTGGATATTTACGTTCCAAAAATACAAACCAACTGCAACGCACACTACACAGACAGGTATCCTAATGTACAGCAAACGCGGAGCGTGAGGTTCGCCAGCTTTCCGCCTAAATATTTGAACTGCCTGTGAGGAGCTCTGTACTAGAGGAGTACGAGAGCTGAACACACATAATAGAAAGAGCTTCTCGCCTGTGCGTAGTGATGAAATCAAATGAAGATTAGAGGAAGGGAAATCTAATTGAGAAGGGATTGATGGGGAAGGAAAGTGGTTGGAGACGAGGCTTCTTCTCTACTTCCATTATTATCCTCTCAAAAATACTTCCACAAACACTTACCACTCTCCCACGCATTCCCTTTCCGGTGAAAGTTCAGAGAAAAATCACCAAATAATGAGTTGGTCTTCTATGTATTGTTCCGGTCAAAAATTCTATATCCGCAAAAACTGCAGAACTGCAATATTAATTCCACTGGTATAAGTACACTTAGTAAAATACCTCCAGTCTTATATAGTTACTAGCTGGCCCAAGAATATGTGCCAAGCACTGCTCGGTGAAACTGGAGTGGTTACAGCTTGTACGAAAATATGTACCTATAACATGTTTTGAATCGGTAATTACTGAATTGGGAACAATCAACCAGAAGCAGAATGACAAACTCGACAGAAAGATGCATATGGTCTTACCAGGAAACTGTTTCGTCATTATCGTTATTAAACAATTATTAAATAAAAGACCTGAGGCTTATTCCAAGGATATTTATTTAATACCCAGCACACATAAACTAACTCAAAATTTACTACAACAATAATTAAGCAAATTATTTCAGTATTATAGTGTCATGAATTTCAATGTCACCGGAAACAACCAATGACAAGGTTGTTTACATCAAACTTCAAAACCGGAAGCATAAGGTGAGTGACAGATATACAGAATAAAAAAGGACGCAACCCTTTTTTGATATTTTAGAAAAAAAAACAATGATATTTTAAAATGCTTATGTTATGCAGTACAGAGGTCAATGGCCCCAACTTTTGGTGCAATTCTTAATATCACTTACAATTGAAAATTAATTACAGCCTTAACTTACTATATGCAATATTCTTGAGTGTTTGTAATCCAATTCCTACACATTTGAATAATTTTTGACTAAGTGCAACACATTTTGCATCGTTAAAATTAACATTGTTGAATTTATGCAAAAATTCTAATGCTGGGGTGGTTGACTATCCTGTGAATAACAAAAACTCTCTTACAGCAAAACTGAAGAATTCAAATTCTTACCCTACCAGAATCGACTGGTTGTTAGCTCTTCGATTCACCTGAGAATTGGGAAAGGATAATAAGCCAGTGAGTTTTTTTTACCAGAAACACTTGACCAGGAGATTTCTACTGTAATGCAAAAGTACTATCAATCATTTCCAAATTTGTTGTGTTTATTGGTGCCATATTGCTTTAGGTTAGAAACAAGTCGCACAAGTTCTATTATATTTTGCGCTATTAGCAAAGAAAACTAAACGCTGTATATATTGGCACGTGAGCCACACACTGTAGCGTCTGGTTGGTTATGAAAGGCTAAACAGATGACTATTCGTATAAATTCCTGATAATACGGAGTAAAAGGACGCCAATACCTGATGCCCACCGTAGAGAAATTCAGGGTAACGGTGTACACCAGCCGAGAAGTGTTATTGTGACAACTGCATTTACAAGGCACTTGAAGCGACCTGAACTTGAGTAGACTTTTATTCTATTGTCTGTTGGCATGCCGAGTAGCGTATTAGACTCGGAGCACTTGGTTCAAGATAAGAACCAAACTAGGGGTTGACATCTGTTTCAGAATCGCTTTCACTTGAGGCTTGATGAGCGAACAAAAGACTTGGGCTGAAGCAACTGGTTTCATAGTGCGTCGGGTCTAGACTAGAGCTGCACTAATGAAAAGAAGCCTTTACTTGATATCCCGTAATGGAAGGACGAGAAGAAGCTTGGTTCAATGCTCCATTCCAGCCGCCTGATCTACTTATCATCAACCTAGGGCCTAATCCTATTAACCAGATTAGCAACTTAATTTTATTACAAGCTTCCTGCTCCTAAATACATCTCCGCCTGTTACGCCGATTTCAATTTAGGCACCTTTTACCGAACCCAATTTTTGCAAACCCCCCAAAAAATGCACGAATGGAAGGAGCTGTCATTATTGCAGAAAATTGATATCCAGTGATCAGGCAAAAGTTCGTGTTCAAACCGAAATATTCAAAAGTTCTCTAAAATTATGAATGGAAGTCGATCTGAATTTCCAGGATGATCTCCAAGGTCGCAAATTAATTTTACGCATCAAAGCCATATTTAGTTTAATGGAAGTTATGGAATGATGTTGGAATAACTTGCAGATATACGCAAAACGAATCGATCATTCCTGGCATTGTCCATTCCAGCAGAATAGGTGTTGAAATTCACGTATATCAATGGTGGACAGGCCGAGTTTCCCAGGAAAACAAAATCGAGTTGGCGAACTCATATGTTGAGCAGCTCTGTGTATTTATAGTTTAGGCTGAGAAACCTTAACATTTGCGCATTGCTTTGATTCCTTGTGTAATTGCATAATACAAAGAACCAGACGCACAAGGGCAATTTCTTCGCCTGAGTTTTGAAAGAAGCGTGTGCTTGTTCTTCTGAAGCACTTGTTGGCTCAGAGTCTAGAGGGACTACTTCTGTAGCCGGAGTGTACCAGCCTACGCATATTTATTTCCTCCTGCATTTCCACTCAGCATCCTGCCTAGGGACTAATTAAAGAACATGGGAAGACTCCCGAATCAATAAATACATTAATTACCCGTATTGTTCCTCTAAAAATTCGCATCCTTCTATAATTAATTGTATCATGCGAAGGAGACTCGGAAACTCTACGATTTCCCTATGCATTGCCTACTCGTCTATTAGACCAATTTCCGTTCCACGGCGATTAGGCAGCAGTCACTTTACCACCCTAAATTCCACAAAATGAAACAAACTAATATTAAGCATAAACCATAAACTTTAGTGAATATTTTAGGTTATTTAGGTTACGTTAGGTTTGTCGTATTGTCGCAAAAAAATTTAAACAAGTTCTCAGTAGTCTGTAGTGTTATTCCGTAATTGTAATTCGGCGTGAGTAGCTCAGCCTTGTCCTGTAGAGTAACCCAGTAGGGTTCAAAGTTTAAGCTTACGTCAGTTATGTCGAATGTGCAGTGCAACCACTCGCTCCTAATAGGCAAATGACACCAAACCCACTACTGTCCTCGGTACTACCAAGGACAAATACTATAAAGCGACGGACCCGTGAGCGCTTTTGGCAAATTGATACACAATTTAAAATAGTATTTGTATAACTTATCAGATCCATATCTAACCCAAAAGTGGATCCTGGTAAAATCGCGTTCGTGTGGGACACTAGCAGCTACGGTTTGGTGCCGCTTTAGCAAATACGTTACACTAAGATGCATGGAGCTGCTGAGACAGTGCCGTAGCCAAGGAAATCCATTGGAATTGCGAGCAAAGCCAACCGATATTTTAGATTTAGATTTGCTAAGATTACATTGAAAAAAAAATGCATGGGGATTGAGACCTTAATCTCTTGAACGTTAGGGGATAGTCGGATTACTGTAGTATGTGCTGCCTGCTGCTTTTGGATCCATTGTCCGGCGGCGCATGAATTGGCGGCTGACGACCAAGCATTGGATGGAGCCTGCTGCTGTTCGAATTGAGGCAAGAAGTGGATGGTTATTGAGGAGCGAGAGTCAAGTCATGCTTTTGATGTAATTAGGAGCCTCTTTTACTCACTTTGAAAGGACGGACGGCGTGGGGAGTGAAAGGGAGTCTGGCATAAAGGCTGGGACAGAACGGAGTTTTGGAGAAAGGAAATGAAATGGAACCTTTCTTCATTTAAACGAGAGTCTTGCGAGATTGGAGAAAGAAGTGGAAACAGAGTTTTGTATTTTCTACTTTCCATTTGGCAGAAGGACAGTCAGGATATTTTATTAGGTAATAGCTTCCTACTCCGCCCGCCCTTCAGCCTGACAAGAAACAAACAAACGGGATGGGCACTCCAGCCACCAACCAACTCACGTACAGACTCAAGCAATTCACCACATTATGCCACAAGCTTCTTTCTACATACAGATACGCACAACTTTTCATTTAAAACGGAGTGTATTTAGCACTGGATTTCTGCTTTCCACTTCGTAGAAATTCACATGCATGCCTGGCTCGTCAGCTTAGCATACCTTGACATGAGTTTAGCTCCATCCTATCTTCAATTGTTTTTATGCCTACTACGGAGTTGTTCGGAAGTCAATTGCCGTCGGGCTAAGTTAAGATTTTTTAGATAAAATCAAAGAAAATTGTATTACAAAATTATTAAACTGAAAGGTTATTCTATTTAGCTTGCTGAAACATGTACAAAGGATCCTAATCCTGCGCCCAGAAGTTATGAATACTTAAGAGTCATCTCCAGTAAGCGATTGGCGGGGAGCAGCTGATAAGGCGATTCAATTCAATAGATTTAGATGGAATCCTGGCTCTGGCTGGTATGTATGGTGAATCACATTTGATATATAATATTCACATTCAAACATTCCAATTCATTTATGTGCGAAAATAGGAACGCAAATATCTTGGTAGTTCACTGCAAGCTGCTCTGTATGCCAACGTTCATACAGTAGCCGTTGTTTGTGCCGAAGAAGCATGTCCAAATAAGGTGAGTAATCGTGATATTTACTAGAATGATATTTGATTGAACTAGTGAGTACCTCTGCGCATATACACTGCTTTATTTTAGACCAGAAAGGTCTTATGGGATACTCCGGTCGTCCGTCTGTCCGTCTGTCCGTCTGTCCGTCTGTCCGTCTGTCCGTCACGCTTGTTACGTTTAGTT
>JAQFXY010000407.1:0-30178 GCA_034693865.1 Ceratophysella sigillata | reverse complement strand
ATGTTCTTTGCAACCTTGACATTGCCGGTTTCTAGGTTACCAAATACGATAAGCTAAATTCCAGTACCAAAAATACATTAGATAGCGAACACCCGTTGTTTCAGGCCGGCCATCTTACAGAACTTCCTCAAATAGGGATAATATGTTGAAAGATGAAAAATATCAAAACTATCAAGCTGTTTATAGATGGTGGCTTGTGGCGTGTGATATATATCGAAAAGATCTACATATATAGATCTACAATCTAAAAATCTTGATCTAAAAAATATCGGTTTGAGTTAAGAAAAGAATTTATTTAAAATATCAAAAACAAAAAATATGAGATCTTTTGACGTTTTCGAAAAAATCATGAGATTTTCGAACCCTGCGTGCATGTGTCTAATATGGATATTTTGGTGTAGTGTAATTACTTGTGTCTGTTACAGCTAAGTTCTGTTGAAGTCTATGCTCTCCGTTTCATGGAAAGTACTATTACGGACTGGTCTAAAGAAACGTACGCCTCAGCGGAGAAAGAGATCGAGAAGCAGAAGCGGGATTGGGAAATGGAGCAGCTGCGGAAGGCGGAGGAGAAGGAGCAGCGACGGATGAATATGAGTGACGACGACGATGACTACCTAACCTACTCTTCCATGGATGCGCATAATCAGGTGAAACCAGAAAACCCCAAACTCAACCGTGTACCTAGAGGAAAGTATAAGGTTACTGCTCGAAGAAAAACCCCTGCTGCACCTCCTATGGAGAAACTCTATCTTACCCGACGCAATCAGCGTATTGCACTGGCCAGAAATAATGTAAAATTAGCAGCTAAGCCTAAGGTAGTTCCCCATAAAGTTGATACCAATGTTCCCAAACGCCGCCCGGGAAGACCTCGCAAAGAAACGAACCATCTCAACCTCAACCTCGCCGAACGCAAGTTGCTGATGGACAACGAAAAAAAATTCAATGGAACCGTCAAGAGACGAAAGTTTGCCGTTGATGATTCAGATTGTGAACTCCCTCCACCAAGAAACAAATTATCCACGCGTCGTATCAGAGCAGGAGTTTTCCGGTCGTCCATGCTGCAAGATCCTCGAACCTACGAGGAAGTACTAGCCAACACTTTGCGCCGGAAACGAGGTCGACCACCAAAGCTCATTACACGTAAACCCAACTTTGGGTTTGAGGTCTTGAATCGGTCGAGCTTAGATTCGGAATTGGACGTTGATTTTCTGCACCAGAAGTATCAGTTAGCTCGTCCCAGGTTACAGATTCCACTTCTGGATCACAAGGAAATAGCAAAAGTTGCACATGCCAGGGAGAAACTGCATGCCAGTCGCCTAATGTTGGAGAAACGTTTTAACCCGCCTGAACGGCGAACACGGTCACGTGTCGTGCGTGGGGGCACGTAATGGCTACACTGTTTTTTTGTGATTTGGATGTCGATCAGTCGCTTTGCATTTACGGTTACATCTATAGTCTGTAGACTTGACTTTTTCATGAACGGTACGAGTGAATGCTATACATATTTGTAAACACATTGACGGCTTAACGTTTAAACACAGTGACGGTTTGCGGTTAAACACAGTGACAGTTCAGCGTTTAAACACAGTGACGGCGTAGAGTTTCAGCGCGGGGAACGGCTTAGCGTTAAAACACTAGCGGCCTAGCGTTTAAGAAATTGACTAGCTCTGAGTAGACGTATATGTAGATACATACTTATCGAGCGTGAAAACGAGTGTTAACTAATAATTAATTTGTGATTCTTGACATTGCTAATATAATGTACCTAACGAAGCCAAGAAAAGAACTAGCGAATCCCAGGACTCAATATATATGTACTTTATGTTACACTAATAGTTTGTCCTGAGGCAAATACATGAACTAAGTCCCATGACTCAATGCTTGTAATTTGACGTCCAGAATGCAATTTAAACTATGTTTTGGTGAAAAGAAATATCGCCAATATGGATCCAAAAATGAAATGTATGAAAAAATATTATGAGCTCTTCTTATATAGAAAATACAGAATACCGAGCATTTGAAAACGAATAATCTTTAGAATTCCTGTTTTATTTGTATTGTAACAGCGGGTCAAGTGTTTTCCTTGTTGAGGGTTTGTGTTATATTTTCATTCCTTCTGCCAAACGTGAAGCCCAGCTTGAAGTTTAACTTTGTGCCTCTGACTTATTCTCGACTGAGTCTGCATTTGTAACCACGCATACTTGGTCACAATCTACTTATAAAACTACAAAAATCGGAAAAAAGACAACAAATTTGTAATAACTGGTTTTGTTTTCTTGTAAACTAATGTAATTTATTCACTCAGAGATTAATGAACAAAAGAGCTCACTCCCAAGGAATTCACTTTTCTACGCTGAGAAACAAATGTAGGATTTGTTATAAGTATAAAAACTTAATAAAACTGTTATGGATTTAGTTTTAATTTAAGTGGAACTGACAATAGTCACATATTTGAGTGTTGAGCCCATTTCTCCGAGCTTCCATTTTAAAGTTTTTTTTAAAGTCAAACTTTCGTTTCAAATCAAAAACGATTTTCACTTTTTAATTATTGTCTTTTTTCCGATTTTTGCAGGTTTGGTGTTCTGATGGGCGTCTAGGGGAAGGGGAAGGTATGCCGGTGAGTATTTAAATACAACACGTCTCATTTTATGCATACTACGAATACGAATGTTTTGGTTTTGACCTTAAATTAAGCTGCATATTCACAAGTTGAAATTCGGTATTAGCTTCAACCTTCAGGCTGCCACCTAAGTAGTTACAATTAATAATACATACATTTCAACTTTTGAGAAGTCATAAGACAAATTGTCCGGATAATTCTAAACTTCTCCAATACCCAAATTCATCTATTTAGTCGTAGTCACGAGTGAAGATTGGATAGATTTGATACCCTCTCAAATGCTACTACCCAAAAACTGGAAATTGAAACAATTTTGACCTTTGAATTGAAATATTTCAAGTTTAACTGATGACTGAGAATTTTCTTGCCATTATTACTTTACTTTTACTTGCCCATTTGAATTCCTGCTCAAACTCTTCCCGCTCCCGCCCATCTAATCTTCACTGCAGGCTGGCACCGATGGTTTCACGCAGGAACCCAAGAGATGCGTCATAGTGATAATCCAATATCCAATGACAAAATATGACTTCAATTTCAATTCAATGTTATTAAAAAAAATAATTATGACCACATGAGCATTCTTCAAGAACGTCGGATCTTAGCACTCATGAAAATTGTATTAAGAAAATGTTCTCAGTGTTCAATTATTAAATTCACTGTTAGCGTTACATTAACAAATGTGGCTTATTCTATAGTGTACTAGCTAGGCCTCGCCAGTAGAAACTACAAACCCAAGAAAAGTTATCCATAAGTATTATTCGCCAGAGTCGGTTGTGTCGCTGCCTTTATTACTAAAGATAGTATATAACTTGTAATAATAATAGAGAGCATTTTTTTGTGAACACTTGAAACACTGGCTAAAGTTGCTAAAATAAAAAGAGTAGAACTTACCAGTTTGTGAGATAGTAACGCCAGCCATTTCCGGATTACGTGGCACATGACTCCACTAGCGACCCGCTTAAAACGACATAGTAATGATACAATGTTTACATATTTTTTACACATAAAGTCTAGAAACTCGAAACCCTTTCCATTCCGAGGCACTAACTCCTGCTTGTTGGATGAGGCTTCCTACTTATAACTTAGATTTGAAGTTAGTTACTAGACTTTGATATGCCTACAATCCGTGATAAGTAGTATGCGGATAGGCGTAGGTCGTTTTCCATTGCAAGAAAGAGGTTCGGTTCAAAGATCCGTATGTATGGTTTCTGGCAGCTCTGGGCTCCGCCCACGCCGCCACAAGACGACGAGGACATCTACCAGGACCCTTCACTCGGCTACCTCTACAGCTTCCGTCAAATTCCAGAAACCCTCCTACCGCCCGTCTGGGTTCCGCCCAAGAAGCCCAAGGACCCTTCCCCCGTCAAGCCCGGTGTCTTTCCCGACAAAGGTCAGGACAAGATGGGTTGTTGTCAAGTGAAGCTCCATCGTCGGGACGAGCCTATTTTTGCCCCTCGTTCTCTCTTTGACCGACCATCCCCAGCGGTGGCCAAGCTGAGGCGAGACTACAAACTTCAAAAATTGAATATTACCAACCAGAACCGAGACCGGCTCTTCACCCCGCCAATGTCCCCGAGTACAACACCCAGTATCCTGCCTGCTGGAAAAGCGGGACTTGGGCCCGGCTCTGTAACATTTCCCGTGAGTGTACCGAGTTCCAAGATTCTCACGCCGCCTGCTACACCACCTACACCAACGGACCTTCTCGAATGGCTTAGCACTGAGGACTACTCACTGTTACAAGTAAGCCAAAGTACCAGGTCCTTTGCAGATACGTTTACCTCGTAGTAGCTCAGATCTAGTCAGATGTAAGATGAAATCGGTTGCTCAATACTCAATGTGGTCAGGGTCAGGTTCGTTTTGCGTTGTTTAGCAATGATTTCAGGTAGCTCGGCTGCATTTCTTTTACTCATAGCACAAGTATAATTTCTTAATTTGTTGTTCTACTATATGTTGCTGATTATCGTTTTTTGTTTGTTTCGTACTAGAACAATATTCATGAGAATTGAGCAACTGATTTGGAAGTGTTCCAACATCTGCCACGACGAACGAATCTGCAAAATGTTCAATTTACATTCGTGTTGGTTTCTTTAAACAGGCAATGACCCATTTGTTGGAGCTGCCACTCAATCTAATGGTCGTAAATTTGTCCCAAACTCCGAATTGGGACTTGGCCTGTGAAGTGGTCAATATGGGAAGTCGTACAAATCGATCTGTGAAGCAGTGCAGACAAAGGTACGTACTTATCTGGTTAAAAAAATCAGCAGAGAACGTTTTATTCTGTAAACTGGGCTCTTTCAAACGAGATTGATATTATGTAGATTAACGTTTACCCAGTGTCTTGCAATGCAATGTCTTGAACCTCGTGCGATATATCTAATGATAACACTAATTAAAATAATAGATACGACCACGTTGTTTTACCAAGAGAAGAAGGGAAAATCGTTGTCGAAGCACCACAGGCCAAGAAGAAGAAAATGAAATCATTCATCAAAATAACCCCGCCATCCCCAACCAAGACCACCAGCCCGCGACTCAAAACCGCCCAGCTCGTAGCCACCGACAATAATCAGACTTTCAAAACCATCTGTTTTGCCAAATTCGACACAATCAAAGCCATCTCTACTCGCAAGAATCCGGCAAATGTCAAGCCCATCACCTTCAGTCCCAACATCACTCGAGTCACGAAACAATCCTCTATATTTCTAGAGCATGGAATCAACTTTGAAGTGGTTCAGAGCGCAACGATCATAGCAACTGCTCGACACGAACGAATGATGGCGGAGAGAGCTAAAATGATTCAAGCTCAGAGAGCAGCCATAGCCGCTGAGCAAGTCAAGTACCAAGCCGCTAGCGCAGTTCCACATCTTATGGTGGGGAAAGGGAACACGAGCCCTTATCCCACTCAACAGGGCATTCCGGATTCTGCGCAAATTCAAGCCATGATCTTTAGCTCAGCGGAAATGGGTGGAAGTCAAACTGTGTCAGTGTCGAGCGCTGGCACGGTCACATGCCTACCGTCAACCTCCACTCCTGGCACAATTTTGGCCACTTCTACTTCGTTAACACCCAGCAGCTCAGGCGGCATAATTATTGCAGGAGCCCAATCCGCCGCTCAGCGAACAGCCCAAACCATACTCCAGCAACAACAGCAGATTGCTGCCCAGGCTGGACATCTAATCCAGCTCCAGCAAGCAGGGAAACAGCAAGCAGTGATGGGTCAAGTTCATGCTTCGGATCCGCAGACTCATCAAGTCTCCTCCCAAATCCCGGTGTCCCATTCCGGCCTCATGGTTCTCACTCCCAATCAGGCTCAGACAACCTTAGCCACATCCGGAACTCCGATTCCCATCACTACGACCCCAGGAACTTATGCGCAGGCTTCGCCGGCAACGCTGCCCATCCCTCGTCAGTCCCTCTCTACAGTTAGTCAGAGAGTGGCTCAGAGTATTCTGCAGCAGCATCACCAGCAGCAGCAGCTCCAGACGGGCCGACAGGTGCTTCAAGGCAACCGCCGTCTGTCTAAACAAATTGTGCTCAATCCACAGACCACGACTGAGGCGCAGACTCCAGTGTCTGTCCATCACATGCAGCAAATTCAGCAGCGACTGAGCACAAGCGGAGCCCAGACGATGATTCTGAACCCGAGTACGACGCAGCCACCGTCCAGCTCCACGCCTAGCTCTGGACCCCCAAGACTCTTCCCAAGCTCAGGCTCGGTGACGACGCCCACGTCAGACGTAATCGGAAGTCAGCACGGACCACGCCCCACGCTTCTGCCAACCTCACTCGCCCAGCAGCACATCCAAATTCATCATCCCACTGCGCTCAAGCCCCATTCGGAGCAACAGCAAACCCCGCCACTCCAAATTCATCAAATGACCCACAATGTGCTCGCATCATCTCACACTGGCCAAACTCTGATTCGGACGCCCACTCCGAGCTACACACAGAGCTCGGCTGGGAGCATGCTGGCTGTGACGTCGTCTGGAATTGTGCCAATGGTGAATTCCGCTCCGATCCTTCCTAATCCGCGTGTATCTGCGCCCAACATCACGCAGAGAGTGGCTCAGACCATTCTGGAACAACAACGCCAGATCCAGTCTACTATGCCTGGACGACCGGTTCAGGTATATTCCCACTCACCCAAACACAACTTGCTCCCTACACCTTCGTCGGACCTCCAGTCATCTCAGTCGCCCATTCAAATCCATCACGGGCCGCAGTCCTCGCCCCAGCGACATCTGACTGGAGGTAGTTTTGCCTTGAGTCCTGGTCAGAATTTACAAATTGTGACGACTCCGCCTATCAGCATGGCAGCGTTACAGAGTGCTGCTCTACAACAGCAGCAACAGCAAAGTTCAGCCTTACAGCAGAGCTCAGGACTGCCTCAGAGTTCCGCCTTGCCAACCTCATTGGGTCTAAACCTCCCGCGGTCAGACACTGAAACTCTGCCAGATTCGGGAATAGGGGCAAACGCTGGTTCCAACCTGCTTTCCGGTCTCAGCACACGTCCGGCTCTCCTGCCAACGTCGCAGCCCAGCCCACAGGTTCAAATTCATCAGCTAGTGAGCCAAGCAGCAGGCCAAACGAGCGGCCTCGCAACCAACCTCGTCTCATCATCTTCTGAGCTCACTATGCCTCCTGTTAGCATGGTTCCCACATCACACATTGTCCCTTCGGGACCAATTGGGCTCATGACTCTCTCCCAGCGATCGAGCAGCGCCACTATAAACTCCAGGTAAATACTTAAACAAGCTTGAGTGAAGGTCATATCATCAATTTTGTCCAATTTTAGATGCTACTACGCTGTAATTAGAATTCCTCAAAACTTACAACTAGTTACCTTTGACCTTGCTCCACTATACCACCATATAGGTAGACTGTAGTTACCCAATCCGGCTAGCTCGATTTGGACTTCTTCTCTCGCAGTTTTTTTTTACACATTTCTACAGTATAACCCTTAATTTACAAAGTAGATAGACTTTGAACCCCTAAAATCCGAGTGCATAATTTTTGTTGTTATATGTTGTTACGAATATTTAAGATATTTAAGGTACCTACACTTAGGTTTTAAATAATGTAATGGTCTCCATTCAAATATATCAGCGAGCAGAAACAGAAATCGAAAATATGCATCCGATTAAGAAATTCAATAAGGATGGGCGAAATAAATTGTGGAACCTTAAAGGTTTAGGTTAGGAAATATTAATCAGAGGACAAAAGTCATGGAATTAACTGACATTGCTTGATTCCAGATTGGGTATTCGTCAACAACACTTGCTAACTCATCAGCTGCAGCAGACTCCGCAAGGGAAAGTGGTAATCGCGCAGCAGCAGGGAACTGGTTCGGACCAGATGAAGCATATTCAGGTCCATGCTGGGCCTCAGCAGCACATCCTCGTCACACATGCTGGACAAACGATGGTGTTCACTCAGAGTTTAAGCCCAGCCTCCTCCAACTCTTCCCTCATGACCACTGGTCCCTCGACTTCTGCAAAAATGTCCGTCATGGTCAGTACTCGGCCACAAACACCCGGAATCTCGACGCCTCCGCGCCAGGAACTCTCGTTGACTCAGCAAGTGGTCAAGACTTACCGTGAGCGAATGGCAGCCCAGCAACAACTGAGTATACAACAACAGCAGATCAGTCTACAGCAACAATTACAACAACAGCAGCTCCAGCAGCAGCAACAACAACAACAAATTAGTCACCCTACAAAAATCGTAATTACTCAGCAAGGTCAAACGACGGAGCAGCAAGGAACGCCGACAATGCTGGTCACGCATGGCGGCCAAACGATGATCCTCACACCGAGCCACACGCAGGTCTCCTCCTCCCTCCCTGGAATCACAATTCCGTTCACGTCCACTCAGACATCGATCATGTTCCCGGCCCGACCTCCAGCCCCTGGAGTGATGTCCCTTCCAATGACTCAGAAGGCACCGCAGACAATTCTGCTCCAGCAACAATCCCTGCAGGCAGGTGGACGACAACTCCAAGGACCCACACCCACCAAGATCCTCATAACTCCGCAGTCGCAGGCTGAGCTTCAGGCTCAGCAACTCCAGCAGCAGCCCATCCAAGTCCACACGCCGCAACAGGCTCAGCAGCGACTCGTGGGCCAAGGACCTCAGACCATGATTCTAAGTCCGAGTATGTCCATTGTTGCTGTACGGTCGGCTCAAGGAATTCGGGTGAGTTGAGTTTTATCCTTCCATAATGAACATATTCTAGATCTCGTAACCGATTCAATAGTAAAGCAAAAGAAAATCAGTATGTTTATAGTATTTGGGTATTGAATATGAAACCAAACTCGAGTTGACCTTTGACGCATCCCAATGCTCAAATAATAGGAAATATGTAGGCGTCATGCGCTTAA
Source organism: Ceratophysella sigillata (assembly GCA_034693865.1). Classification (NCBI taxonomy): domain Eukaryota; kingdom Metazoa; phylum Arthropoda; class Collembola; order Poduromorpha; family Hypogastruridae; genus Ceratophysella; species Ceratophysella sigillata. The sequence goes on along the minus strand of JAQFXY010000407.1, from coordinate 21,175 downwards.
TGGAATATATGGCTAATTCACAACTATTTTATTTATGGAACCCATTAAATGGGTTTCACACAAGATACAACATTCATTCGCTCCTGATATAAGGCAGACAAATGGAAATCCACGGAGTTAGGACGGGATATTCAATCTAGGTGGCTGTCACTTTCACTTTGCACAATTATGTGAATGCGAAAGGAAATGAGATCCTGGTATTTATTATGTATGTAGTTGTACAAGTTATACAACGACACAAAGTAATTTTTTGAAAATTTGTTGTACTTAAGATTAGTTTATACGAGGTTTTCTGAAATCTTCAGCTATCTTCACTATAACGATATAAAATTGCATCTCGGTCTCGGATGTATAACATGCATATAACGATTCTTTGCGTACAGTGATAATAAGGTACTGGATTGCAGCATACGTCTCCTTCCTAACATAATAGGTAGTCTCACGTAAGTTCCTACTGTTCCGTTCATATATCAAGAGCGAATAGCTGAAACTTAATAGAGCTTTGAATCGGTACGGGACGGAATTCAGTCTATCCCGTCCCGTCTCAAAAACTCGGGACGGGATTGAGACCGGTATCAGTTCGGGACGGGGTGGGTCCATCCCGTCCCGTTCCGTATTTCCCCGGGACATAATAAAGAAAGATCCATAATCCGTAAAAAAATTTTTAAAAAAAATCTTTTGAGTTTTGGGACCATCCCGTCGCGAGTCCCGACCCATCCCGTCTCGAAACCAGCACTATGATGAACAAGTCAATGTTGAAATTATGAAGATTCGCTATTCTTCCCAATCTGTGCAGATTCAATACAAAAAAAAAGTGATCGCAGATCGCAGACTTGGAACGCACTCAATGAATTCTTATAATTTTGAATAATTTAATCGGGAGCTACTAACATATTGCGCCCTATAGAGTAGCTCTGTGTTACAATATACAGGAAGTTTGATCTACTCGCCTCGCCTGGGTCAACTACTCAATCTTGTCTGTCACTGCAGATATATACATATACACAGCTGTTGGAAGGCTGACATCCCAAAGAGCAAATCAGCTTCAGATGTAGTTAGTCGACTGTCTGCTGAAATTTAAGATTACAAGGGGTAAGGCAATTTGAAATTAAGGCACCACGTATCACCAACGAAAATCTTTCTTTCTCTGGTATGTCAGCTTTCCAACAGCGTATCTAATCTACCACATTCATGCTAAGTGAACCTTGACCTCGGCAGGCGGCTCAAACTTCGGGTACGCTGCAAAACAGCTGCACGGCGCATTATCTCTAACCAAAACTCCCTCATATGTGCTAACAATGCGTCAATTAAGTTACACATTGTATAAATAATATTAGTGACATACACTATTAAGAACTGCCACCTCAAGCTCGGGACCGGAATGGTAACAGCAGATTTGTTCATTAGTAACGCTGACTAAACGCGCAGTGCTTGGTTTGTTTGGTTGACTCTTTTTATTTCGACGCGTTGTGCTTAAGTTGATATAACACAAACAAAATATTCAGGCTTAAACTTTCTTAAAGAGTTTAATTTCAAGCTTTTTTAAAATTATTTTTATTACAAAATCTATAAGACACAAGCGCAACGTATAATACGAGTTTGTAAGCAAAAACGTTCTAAAATGTGTGTTTAATTTTTTAAACCGTTTTTATACTAATGCGAATTATGTATAAAAATTGTTTGTTTGAGTTACCTTTTTTTGGCTGTGTTCATTTCCAAAATGAAATACAAATTCCGCTGTAGGTATGCAATTCGAGTTGTATACGCAGGGTGTCTTAAAACTGCGAGTTGGCATTGGGGAAAAGCAAGATGCCTAATGCCTGTAGTTTAGGCGGTTAGTTTTAGAATTTCACGCTAAACGCGCAGCCAAGCTGCTGTAGCTGCCGTATCCCTCTGTTATAACTTTGGTGAAGTAAGTACTCGACTTTGGGACACCCTGTACGTTGTGGCTTGTTTGAACTTAATCCTGGTTCCATGCTCCATTTGTCCTTATAGCTCACCAGTTTGTTTTTGTTTGTAATGATGTTTTCGACAAAGCAATTTTGGGTTCGGGCGCTCTTTCAGCTAGTGGATTCTATTTAGAAAGAATTGTTTTGGATTTTGGAAGTTTTTTCGCATACAAGAACTTTATCTTCTAGAAAAATTGAATTCACCGGCTCAAAGCGCATTAAATTCCGCTAAAGATTTGTTGGTTAAGTGTTTACGAATACCTCCTTGATTGAATTGCTTTATTCAGCGGTAAATCGTTGATTCCGCTAGAAAGGAACCAGGTTTACAAACAACCCGTATCGTGACTTTCGGGAAAAGGTTTGAGTTTCATATTTTGTGTTTGTTTGACTGTTTGCAAAAGACAAATTATGATTATGCTTATGATGCTAGTTTATAGTTTGCTATGTATAACCAATTCTTGTGCCCAAACTCATATGTTTCAGCTTTGTCGTAGGTTCGGCCCGAGGGGAGGATGATCCAACTACGCGGTTCCGTAAGACCGTTCCGGAATAAAATATTTGGCTCTGAATTCCAGTTGGTGAAACAGCAAATGGTAGCAGGAAAGTCGGTCACTCGTCCCGTGTCCGATGCTGACCTTCAGCTGTTCCTCAAGCAGCACGGCTACACGCAGCAGACCACGCGTGTAGCTGTGAGCCTGCCTGTAACCTCCCAAACGCAGCCCGGCCCAGCGGTGGTCATGACCGTACCCATGACCACGTCCACGACGACGACCGTCACGACGAGCTCAGCCACTGTGGCCTCTTCCACGCACGCCTTATTTCAGACCGGGCGAAATGGACCTATGGTGTACTACACGGTCCCAACCACAACCTCCTCACAGCAGAACTGAAGCTATTGAGCTCCTGGGACTTAGTCCTGGTGAGATCATGGATTGGAATGTGTGCGGACTGAGTTTAGAGAGTGGCTTGATAATTAGCAATATATCATCTTAAATTTTGACGTTCAATTGTGTCCTCAACTAAATTGCGTTGTTGAGAATGTTAATTTTAGGAATTTTATTTCTGTTGACTCTGATCCCCGATTAAATATAGTACGTAATTGAATGCCAACTCTGTACTTTCCAATTCCATCCGCTGAACCTTGAAATCACTTTTTCGTGCACAAGAGTGTGTTACTAACTACTCAAGTCCTGCGTCAATCAACTGATCCCAATTTGGCTGGATCACAAAAAAGCTGGATCAGGATCTGTACAATGGATCACGTTTACTTAATTGACTCTGATAAGTAGTTAACCTAGTATTATTAAAATGGATATATACATGACTGATAATTGAATTGAATAAGTTAATTGTTAATGCTAGGCTATATTACCTGTACTTCATATTTACTCTGTTGCTTATCTTGTACTTCCGAAACTCTATTCTATTTCCTATCAGACTTTTATACAAGAACACTGTTTTTGCATAGTGTATACCATAGTACAACCTAGAGTAGAGTATAACTCACATTTGTATTACGAGACGGGCAGAGCCAGGCTCTTCTTACCTTATGGATGTTACTAAATGAACTTCGTGCAATGAATTGAATAAAAAATTGAAAATATTTTATTCTCTGCAATTTCGAACGCCTCTCCTACAGCGGACTAGTCCATTCACGTATAAGGATTGCTCACGTAAAGTAAATGCTTAGCATACACAAATGTTTACGATTATCTGAAGATTAGACTACTTTGGGTGGGTCCCTTATCCGATATTCCTATAAGTTCACTGGTACATAGACTGCCATTCGCCATTGCATTGATAAAACACACTACATAGAAATTGAGTACAGAGCAGGATGGGGGAATGTTAAGCCGGTTCGGGTGGCGGTGGTTGAGCAGCAGGAGCCGAGCCAGGGCCTGGTGCTGCTGGCGACGGAGGAGTTGAGGATTGGAAGAAAATCCGGGCTGAACTCAAGTTGTAGCTCAGAAGGTGGAATTCCTGGAGAAAGTCCTGAAGGCGTTTGGCAGTGAGCGTGTTGGCCTGTTGGAGCTTCTCATCGTCCTTCGACTTCTGGATCACTTGTTGAGCCTGGCGCTTCTCCTCCTGTAACTTCTGACTCACGCCTGGAAACCACTGCAAGGACTCAAAGTCCACATCTTGGTTTAAAACTTTGAGCAAGTAGGCCAGACCTGATTATAGAGAGCATAAAGAATAACTACAATGGAATTCGGAGTCGAAGCAATATTAAGTGCAGGCACACAGTAACTACACTACACTATTATTCTGCTCCTATTGTCTCTGCTCCTTTTGATTCTGCTCCTATGACGGGCCACCCTAGTAGTGTATCAGTCTTTAAGTACAGAACACAAAATCAGTGTCCTCGGCTGATGATACTAATTTTCACGCTGCACTTGCCGCATTTCTGCTTACAATTTGAGCATTGCGAAAGCAAGTGTGAGAGCATATCTGTAGTTATTTAATTAATATTCCTGAATATACGAAATTCTGGATGCAGCAATTGACGCAGTGTTCAACATTATAATTCACATCCTACGATGATACAAAGCTGGAGATGTGATGTAGATTGAACTTTATATTCATACCCATAGGAAATCCGTCGTCCGTAAAAAGGGTTGATGACTTTGACTTTTTGGCAAGCCTCTCCTTGCACGACCTCATGTGATCCACGTAGGAAAGGGTCAGGGCTGGGATTATTACGTAAAAGTTCTTCATATGAGCATTTCTGTAATGTATAGCGAATTAGTAACCTTTCCACATTTGCATCTATTGATGGATATTCATCTCGTATCTTCGAGCTGTATAACAATTGATTGAATTAAAACTCACGCGGGTTGATTGCAGGCAGCCTGGAACGCTCCGCAGAGTAGCTTGAAGTAGTCGACTCCGCCAGAAAAGGAGGATGTTAGAATTTTAATAGAAGCGTTTAGGTTCGCAGCTGAAGTCTGGAGTTGTTGATTCCAGCCAGTAGAGCTATGCTCGTCGGGCAGAGTCTTCAGCAGTTCACTGAAGTCTGGAACGTCGTCTAGGTCAGGCAAAAATCGACATCCGGCGGCAAGGAAGTGCAAACCTCCTGACCGAACCAAGCGCACGAATCTGTTGGAAATCGTGTGCACAAAATTTGGTTATAAATTCACACTTCACGAGTACACAGAGGAAAGTTACATCCGTAGTACAAATTACGACGTTCGTTACTTACAAAAATATGCCTGCCTTTTGTTTTCGTAAAAGTTTGTCATTATATTGCGTAAAAACATGCTCATATACTTAACTCACCCGAGAGCATTCCCGATATGTGTTATGAGAACCCGGAATTTGTCCAAGATAGAAAGTCCATCAGCCGAAACGCCAAGCTTCCTAATTCCTCGTTGAAACTTCTGAGCCTTGTCATACGGAAATGAATACGAGGAGACACCACTCTCCTGACTCTGTCGACCTTGCTTAAACACACGAATGTCCTTGGCCAAATGAGACTTAATTTGTTCGTAGAAGAGAAGCTCGGAGAAGGAACGGATTTTGACACGAAGAAATTGATAGGCAAAGTCCACAATGTTGTTGGCCATTCCAGGTCCATGTGTCCGCATGGAATTCGCCAAGTGACGAATACTCACGGTTTCTAAATGCTTATTTGGAGAAGTCACTTGCACAAATACTTGATTATTCAGGTTATAACTAAATTCGGTGACAAACTTCTTTAAGTCACGAACAATTTCCAAAATATCAAGGCCCTGTAAAAATAACATACTTAAATTAGCTTCAGTATAAGCGATACTTCAAGACAAACAATGCATTAGTACTTTACCTGCTCCAATGAATGACCCGGTAAATGATCCTGAATGACCTGAAGGTGGTACTTTTCCATTGCCAGCACCCGCATCGTAGCATACGACTGCCAGTCATGAAGAGCCACTGACGCCAGGTTGTAAAAGTTCTTGCTGAGATAGTATTCAGTCTAAAATAAAACAAATCATATCATATAATTCCATTTAGAATGCAATTCATAAATAGTGCAAAAATAGCACTCACAGTGAACTGAAGACTTAGCTTCCGCTCACTGAAGTTGAGGGACGGTGTTTCGAGAAGTGCCTTGTTGTCTCTGACCCCGAGCCGAAAAGGTGACGTCTCCCCCGCTTGAACCTGTTCCACTTGTAGATGCGAATGTGTCTGAAGTCTCAGGTCAATTTCCACATCCGTACATAGCTTCTCTACAATGTCAGAGCTCAAGTAGCGCTCAATCTCTTCAGTAAACCCCCGACGAACTCGCTCCCGATCATGCGGACTCTTGGTTGCCAGAAGCTGGGCCGAATCTTCGAGAACAAGGAAAATCATGGACAACTTGGAACTGTCCAATTCTCCGCCTTGGTACAGGGACGAGAAGTAAAAGGACACAATTGCCCTGTGCCAGTAGAGTAGAGACCCGTTACAGAGCCTAAGAAATTGAAAAGAGAGAACTTAAGTGTTTAAACACACAGAATTACCTATGTCACTGGATTATATTGCATGAGATCTTGTAAACACGGAACAAGTAGGAACAGTAAACCGGTGTCAAGTCCGAGACCTCAATTCGTATTAATTACCCGGGGTAATTTACCCCGCACTGGTTGGGTAAGGCCACGAACTTGAAACTTGAGTTTTCAGGTCCTAACTCATCTGTTTTTACAATATCAAGAAGTTTGGGGGTATCCGATGTTTGCTAGGCACTAGCTTCTACATAGGTAATCATAAGTAGTGCGACAGTGAAACTGATTATATGTCAAAATAAAATCAAACCTATCAATCTTGTCCTGCAATTCCACCACACAGTGAATCCGTTCCAAGGCAGCTTCCACGATTCGCTTCCGTTCATCTTCATCCCAGAAGCACCGAGCTGTGGACCAGTCATATGCCAGTTGAGCAACCAAAAGTCGCTTTGCCGATGGAGGACCCTTGAGTGTATTTTCTAGAATAGAAATCACCGACAGACCATCTCGCCGCAACTCATCCTTCGCTCCACTCTTAGACAAAGCCTCCTTGACCTGCCGCACGTTGGCTAGAGCAATATGAATTACTGTCTGCAGAATTAAAATGATCGAATGGCAGATTTGAACGTTGAATCGGTGGAAGGAGGCTTGAATCATTTTGAGAAGTTCCAAATGCTGGAAGAGGCAAGATACTAGTTGTTTCGTGATGGGCTTAGCCAGAGTCACATGGAGATTAAGTATGAGTCGGAAGTTATGATTGAGACCTTGGGCCAGTTTGACGCCTTCCAGAAGCAGATTGCACCTATTCCAATAATTTTTAAATAAAATTAGTTTCACTGGAATTGAATTAGTTAAAATCAAGAAGAGTCATCAAATATTTTAACGAACTCATTTTTACCTCTGGGAAAGGTCTTCCCTCGTCAATTGACTTGATTCCTTTCCATACATCGCTTCCTGGAGTCGCACTGCCCAAGAACTCACTCCGACATAACCGCTGGCAACATCTCTGGGCACAGAACTGACCTTGTTTTCCAGAAACTTAACACGCAGACTGCTTTGGCCGGCCAGCAGTTTGGTGTCAAAGAAATTATTACTTCCCAAATGAAATGAGTTGAGAAAGGTTTCGGGCGTCCAGAGAAATCCACCAATAGGTACGGCCGGGATTTTCCTTAAAACATCCCAAACCTTCCTGAAAATACGCTTTATATCAAATGTGGGTGATAGGAGCATAGCCGCAAATACGAAGAGAGCTGCGAAGGCAATTGGCTTCAGCTCATCTTGTCCTTCCACGTACTCCTTGTCCACTTTGGACTCCATTCCCGATAGCTGCGTCGTAAACTTCTCCACGAGAACCAAATTCCGCTGTTTACTCCGGCCATGCTTCACCTCTGAACTGATGTAAGTGAGCACGTTTCGAAATAGCCGACCACCAAACACGGTTTTATCCAGTACCTCCAGCTCCTAACATTCATTTAATGCATTTACGTTTCACACATCATGCTCAGGCTCAAGAAACATTGAATTTCCTAAGAGCCTTTCCCTTTAGATGTTTAGCATTTTAGTAAAGCATACCTTCTCTAATTCAATCAAGTTCTCGGAACCCACATCAAAGTTTCCAAAGTCTGCTCTTACGGAAGTGATCATTCTCTTGTACTTGGTCCAGTGCTCCATGAGCGTCGTTTGATTCCCAATAACTTCATCGAGCACGACAAGGACTGTCAGAAGATTTCCCAATTCTCGGAAGAGTGTTGGGAAGTGAAGGCCGGTGATGGCCACAACGTGGGGCTTCGAATCTTTAAATAGGGCTTCGAGCTGCTGGACTGTGTGCGCGAGGAGTTGCTGAGCACTGGAGACAAAGTCCGCAAGTTGGTAGAGCGTAGGCAGGAATTTGGAAATGGCAACATGTCCTTCACCCTCGACAACAGAATTGGATGGAGAAGCGGCGGAGCTGAGCTCAGGCTCGAATCCGTCTCCGTACAACAGGAACTGCGTGACAAAGTCCGTCCAGCCCAACTCACTCAGTTCCTTCATCTGACACGTGACCGTGACAAGGACGAGCAGAACTTTCTCAACGTCGGGATTCCCGTCAGGCGGAAGTGGGACCGAACCGAGGAGTTCTTCGTACGTGCATGGCTCCAGAAAGGGTCCCCAACGCATTTGAACTGGGTCGGATCCCAAGTTCCACACGTTCTGTGTAAGGGCGAAGGAAGACACGAGAGAGTGTGGAGGGACTTTTCTTGCGCCATGACTCGAAGCAAAACGCTCACTCGCCTCGGCTAAAAATAAAGTTGTTTCTGTTAAGATTTTGGACCCAAAACCAGGGTTCTGAGATGAGCACTTGTACGGGTTAAAGGTATGCCATCATCGTAACTCGTAACTTGAATGACACGTACCTGGTCTTAGATACTGTTTGACCTTTCTGGAACTCTCAAGAAGGTCAATGAGTTGAGTGGAGTGGCGCTCGAGGCATGAATTGAATTTCCGAAGATACTTTTGAGTTAGGGTTTGATGAGCTACGAGCTCAGCTTCATTCATGACTTCAACAACACTGCTGAACCTGTCTTAAAAATAAAACAATGAATGCAACTTAGCGTGAAAGTCTCCTAAAGCTTCAGTTTCAATTAATAAAGTCCAAGTCAATACTTGAAGTTAAAACTTGGATATTGTTCACTAGCCAAACATTTCGAAGATTTTTAATTCGAAGTACACGTGACCTGCACAAATAACAATCAACCGTATATATTAAACCTGTCATTTCGGCCTTCCAACAGAGTAAAAAATTCCAATACTAAAATAATGCGGAAAGTAGGTACATTATATTCAATCCCAATATTTATCATTTCATTACTTACCTTGAAGTCAGGAGAGCCAAAATGGAGCCTTCCTTCAGTTCGCTTGCACCGTCTGATTTCTAACAGTTGGTTTGCATGCCCATCTCCTCGTTTGTCGTTACTCGTTAATGGTTAACAATGTTCAACAAGTGCCAAGGAGGGAAACAACCGCAAAGCAACAGGTTATAGATATCCTAAAGACAAAAGATGTTTTGTTAATCCTGAGCTGAGTTCTGCTACAGGTGATTGGCTATGTTGTCAGTTGTGTGCAGTAGAAGGAGTTCCAAAGAGAACATACATGACACATCAAAGCTTTCAAATATCTGCGGCGGGCAAGGAACGAGTATCGACCCTCGGCGGCCCCCACTAATAAAGATCAAGATTTAATAATTTTTATAATTTTTGTGTTGCACCATTTTCGTGCTCTAACTTTCATCTACCTAGATATTCTTAAAATTGAAAAATGTTTCAATGTTTAACTGGAACTGATTAATTAAATAATTTACTTATTGCATATTCTGTTGTTGTTGTTGTAGAGGTTAACTGGTCCGAAGTAAACTACAGAGTAATTATGCAGAGAAATACGAGTAGCTGTTATTTTATGCTAGATTTGACATCAGTAACACGGGTATGCTAAGCATTAATTTTTTTGTGTGTGTGTACATTATTGGCGTCTGAGATCCAGGGCAATGAACCGTATATTAAAAAAACAATTATTAAAATTATTCGGTTTTATAATTAATTCATCTGGCTGGGCATACGGGATCCAAAACTGAATGAAGTAACTCGACCATGGATACAATTACCTTTTATTCAATGACTATTATTATAAGGTAGCACAGATTTAGTAGCTAGATTCTTAATACTAACGAATCGGTCGCCTGAGAATGAAGATTCGATGCCACATGTAGCCTGTAATGCCCGAGAGGGAAAACCATGTTAGGAAGTAATTGACATGCTCATTTCTCATCGTGACACGTGTTTGTCCGGGAACTGGAACATTATCGTTCTTCAAACTCACTCCGGGTATGGCGGATAAGTCAAGGAAGACTTCTGAAGTTTCCAGTAGCTCGGCCATTGCAGGAATATCTCTGAACATAAAACGAGAAATAAAATAAGAAAACGTAAAATCAAGCTTTAAAATGAATGACTTATATTATTTAAATAGGTACAGGAAATACTGACCTGTAAAGCCATAACCCTTTGGTAGGAGCATTTTTACTCATGAAGGGTGAGCGCTGCTCAGTAGTTCGCACAACGGCTACAATGTTCACCTCACGAGTGTCTGCCTTGTAATTATTTACATTCTTGGAAGGAATCCAGCCGCGATTCACAAGGATTGTAAGACTGTATTGTGAAACATAAAATTACATGCACGTATATGAATGAAAATTACAGGCACGTATACGAATGACATTTTTTATGTGTTAAAAAAATCTTACTTTTGATCAGAAAGTTTAAATGGGGTAACGACGTAATATCCCGATGATCCTGACCCATGGGAAATTAGTCCTCTGGACTCTGAATCACCCTTGGGACCTATTAACGACCTTGGGCCAATTAAAAGTTCTCTTGACGAATCAAAGCTTCCCCGGAGTCCCACTTTCTTGTACTCCAGATTCTTTAGTTCGTCCAAGCTGGAAATAGTGGCAAAATTAGTATTAGTATGTTCACGAATTGAGTTGGTTAACTATATTAAGCTACCCCCCGGGCTTGGCCAGTATGCACATCTAGAATTGGGAATATGATACTTAGTGAACACTTATCAATGAATTAATGAAAACTTTACGATAACCAATAGATATTGGAGGCTAGTATTATGCATAAAAGTTTATCATCTGTCACGTGAAAGTCCGAATAAAGGGTTATGCACAGTTAACTCAACGCCAGACATATTAAATGAACTAATCAATTCATCTCACTTCTGAAAAGGGAAGTCCACGGTCTGAGCACCAACTTTTGCGTCCATGTCCTCTATCAAATTGAGCTTCCATCTCCAGCGATACACTTGCCAGACGCCAAGGCAGAAAGCCGAGACAGGAATCACCTGTTAATTAATAAAATACTTGAATAACTATGTACGCTACACATTGGTGATTGGGAATTGAGAACCGACTGGATGTCACAGAACATACCCATAATATGACAAATGCAAAAGACTTGAGTACCACTAACACACTAGTATTGAATATTCCATTTAAATATTCAGTTAAAACAAGATTCGATGCATAAGGCTTTCTACCGGCAACCGGTGGGATGTTTCGGTACGTAGGATTCTATTTTAGTATCTACTTTTAAATTCCCGTCACACATTCAAAAACTGCTTTATTGGTGAGCACCGTTTAGTAAAATTCAGTAATTTTTACCAGGAGAAAGAGTCCACCTGACTTTGATGATCCGAGTCCTGGTGACCTCCTGTCCAAACCTTGGGTGGCCTTCTTGAATCTAGCCGCAAGCTCAGCTTCAGAATTGACATTGCCTCCACGGCTGCTCCAACGGATCCCATATCCCACATTCCTAGACCTCTTTATGCATTCACGACCCAAGTACTCCTTGACCTCTTCCTTCAATACCCGGCCGCAGCTTGTAAGAGTGTTAATCCGAATCCGAATCATTGTATTTTGTATTTAATTTCAGACTTATCGAATTCATCATCCGTCAACTTGGCGCCATTTATCAGTTCGAATAAATTGTTACACAACTCGTAAGACTATTCGTTGGACCGTCAAGCTTTAACGCACATTGTTCAATAAGGACATCACCATAAAAACATTATGAATTCCAACCTAATATATATATACACATATCTATCAGATTCAGATGTGCTATCCGGCATTTAACGAGAAAAATATAGCCGCAGCATAAAAATAATAATAAAAAGAATTTAGTCGGAGTATTTAATTATATTTCAGGGAATCTAGAAATAAATAGTTCAATTTAAACGCAGTTAGAATCAGATTAACGATGATTGTGCAGCAGATATAATGATACAAAATTTGGCTAAATTCAAGCAATAAATCAAGAATAGATGCCGATTGTCATTGTCATCTTCCTCCAACCCTTATATAATTCTTCTTTGGATTAGTTATTTTGATAAAAGCGGAGTTAGATTAATTTGTTTTTGTGGAAATCTACGGTTAGACTACTAGAAATAATCAGAGGTAGGCGAAAGTTGAAGGCGCCCGATGGAGGCGATATTCGGAAGCTATAGCTTCAGTTGAAGGGAAGGGGAAATGTAAGTTCGGAAGGTCTGTTTTCTGGTTCACGACAATACCTGAGTACGTTCCGCGCCTGAATTGAAATTAATCCCGAGCCCAGCGTGCTGGAATTATTTCATATTTGGAATTCGAAATCTCCAATCTTCTGCTTTCTAGATACTTCTCTCGATAGCCAACGCTGTGATTCTGACTGTGTTTCAGCTGTCAGCGTCGTTGTGAGTCACTTTTGACCTGTGACCCAGATTCGAGTAGAGCCAAGGACAGAAGCGGAGCTAGGACGTATTCAGGATGGCAACACAACTAGGTTCCCCAGTTGGGAATCTAAAGAATAAGTTCGCCTGTCAAATTGATAACTTGAAGAAGGCCCAACGAAGTAAGTCACACTCATTCAATGCACAACTGGGTGCACTTCTATATACCTGCTTGCTCACGAACAGTGCGGAAGCGGATCTTTGTGTGTCAATGAATGTGTTGACGTTCGTACTTTGCGAGTTGCTTTTAAGTTAGTGCATAGTTAGGTTATTGGTAGCGATGCCGCGAATAGTGATTTTTCACTATTAGGCCGAATAAGATATTCGGCCGAGTAAGATATTGGGTCATACTACTTAGCCCCCAAGCCCATACTACTCAGCCCCCAAGCCCACAAACCTACTACTCAGCACCCAAGCCCATACTTTTCAGCCCCCAAAAACCTACTGCTCAGCCCCCAAGCCCCCAAGCCCCTACTACTCAATTCCCTTTCAATTTATCAATTTAATTCAACTGAATTTTTATGTTAATCTACAGATATGTTTCTAATGTAAATCGCAGCGCTACTTTTATAAAATAATTGAGTTTAGATAAAATTTCACGTATAAAAGACTGTTTGTGTCATGTATCATGTCATGTCAAATGTCAAGCAAACTAATAAAATTCAACTAATCTACATCGCATTCAGTGCTGCCACTCACTTATTGTTAAATTCCCAACAGCTGTAAACTATCAACTAATAATTAACCGCAATTGCAAGTAAAATTATTCGGCCGACCAAGCCGAATAGTAGTCAAAATATTCGGCCTGCCGAATATTCGTCCAAACTCAGTATTCGGCGCTGAATATTCGGCACGCCGAATATTCGGGGCATCACTAGTTATTGGCTACGTATACTTAGGTTATAAGCTAGGTTATGTACCTACATACTTAGTTGTTTATAGTACTTACGCCTAGAAAGGTCAGCGTGTGAGCAGGCTTGCTGTATTCCAACCGCATACAACTCGCCACTCGTATTTGAGATATACGCAATGTAATTTTTTACTGAATCTGACATGTTCCATTCTGTTGATGCAGAATATGAGAAACTGATATCTGCAAACCAGCAATTGGGTACCCAAATGAATGAGAACACCATGGTGAAGGAGGAGCTGGATTTGGTCAAGGATGATAATGCTGTTGTTTACAAGTTTGCTGGGCCGATCTTAATTCGTCAAACAGTAGCTGAGGCACGAGCCAATGTGGACAACCGTATTAAATACATTCAGTCTGAAGTGTAAGTTACATGTACATACAAAATACCAACACACTGTTCACAGTGCTGTTTGTTTCATATACGCCCACGTCCAGTGGCATTGTTTCTCGGCTAGAAAGAGTGCTTAGATTTTTTACTTTTACTTTTAATAGTGATTCCACGCCTTGTTCACTTCCTAGAGTATCTTGTAATGATATGTTCTTGCTCATGTTTATAATGTGGCATAATAATATGCTAATACTTTGTAGTGAAATGCTAGCTATTCATTAAAACCTGTCGACTGTTATATCTAAAATACATATGATTTTTTCCTTTACATTACACAGTAAAAAGAATAAGGATTTACTGGAAACTTACAAGGCAGAAGTGGAAACGAACCGTACAGAATTACGTACAGTTGAAGAGCAACTTCAGAAGATGATAATCAAACAGCAACTGTCTGGATCGTAATCTGTGCGCAGTCTTCTGAGGAAAACGTTCGTGCTGGCTTTGTCATTTCCAGAACTAAAACTTAATACGTAATTATTTGAACTACTTGCTTATAATTAACTGTTTATGTCAGAAAGGTCTGTTCTTTTTGCATAGAAACCAGTCACTATATCCTTCCCTATTACTACAACCACTTACCAATACTTTTTCAATATTCATGAAATAATACAAGACATTCACTTTTACACGTACAAGCTTAACATCGCATGTTCTTTGTTATAGTTCTACTTAGATTATTAACCATCGCGTGGTTTCAATTTCACGAGAAATCCCGTGTATAGAAAATATTGTTTTAGCAATGTAAAGTGCTATAAAGTATATTTAGTAGGGACGTGATAGGACAAATTAAAAGCTAAGCCCTGTAGAATAAAGTAATACAAGCTTGCAAAAGTAATCTTTTGAGTTTTTCAGAGATGAATGATTCGTCCGTAATCCTAGACCTAGAGTAGGAGTTAGCAACCGACAGGCAATAAGTATTGAACGAAGGTTGTGAGAATCATCCGAAATTTTATTTCTCCCAAAGAATGGCTTGAATTAGAATAATGTAAATAAAAATTGAATCCACTTAAGATTAGCACAGGTTTCTGCGACAAGAAGATATATTAACTTTACAGCATTTTACGCTCGTTACTAACTAGAAACTAGAATAGATGTGGGAAAATTTACTTAGGTATATGGTTAAAACTATAAAGTAGAGACAAATGCCTGGTAATTTGACAGAAAACTTACAAGCTCACATATTATCCTGATTTAGTTTAGAATTAAAATACGTAGGACATAATATTTAGTTAATTACTCAAAAGAGCATCCAGAACATTACTCTATATTCCACTCACTCGGCTAGTTAGGCTTTGGCATCCAGTTCACCCAAACAAACCGTGCGCACAATGATTTCAGTGACAGAGTAAGGGTCACAATTGGACGCCGGACGTCGGTCTTCGAGGTAGCCCTTGCGCTCTTCAGCGACAGCTCTCGGGATTCTGATACTGCATCCACGGTTAGCAACTCCTGAATTTGAACAAATAAGTTTATTATACGTTTAATATTGTTTGTTACTTATGCGAAGAAACTTTTAGTAAAGTAGGTTTAACAATGGTTTTGCGTCCAATTTAAGTTCCGATTCCGATTGACTTCGAGTCGAGAATTGGATTGACCACGAAATAAGACTCACCAGCAGAAAAGTCCAAGATTGACGAGGTCTCATGATGTCCAGTGAGACGGCGCTCATTATCCTTGCCCTGCTTCGGATCATAAGCCTTGATATGACGAAGATGCGTGAGAGAGAGCTTCTCAATGGCCTTCTCAATTTCGACGATCCCTTCCTCTTCTCTCATAGTCTGAGAATTAGGGAATTAGTATTCGGAAATCATGGAAATCATTATTCATAATGATAATTAAATCAGTTGGTAACTTCAAGGAGCATGCATACCTTTGTAGAAAAATTAGTATGACATCCAGCTCCGTTCCAGTCCCCTGGAATTGGCTTTGGATCGAACGTGACATTCACCCCGAAGTCTTCAGCGACTCTTTGTAGAATGTATCGAGCAACCCAGAGTTCGTCTCCCATGCGTATTCCTTCATTTGGTCCAACTTGGAATTCCCATTGAGAAGGCATGACCTCAGCATTCGTCCCACAAATATTAACGCCAGCAAAGAGACAGGCACGGTAGTGGGCTTCAACAATGTCCCGTCCATACACCTTGTTCGCACCCACTCCGCAATAATAAGGACCTTGTGGACCCGGGAAGCCTGGGCAAAACATCATTTATTAATTTCGACATTTCGGCTTTTGAAAGAGTGTTGAATACGAATGCGTTCATTAGTTAGTTGGTGTGTAAGTAGGTATTTATGTATTGTGAGGATTAACCATTGCCTACTAGTATAATCAATAGTAGTAGGCGATGCGATGATGGATTAACATACCATTCTTTGGCCATCCAAACGGATGTAAATCTTCATCAAGAAGCGTGTACTCTTGCTCAATTCCAAACCATGGAGCTTGATCTTTTGCCTTTTCCATTACCTAAGATAATGAGAATAATTAACAAACTGTTTCTTGCAAGAAGGACGTTTGAGCCATTAATTATGTTCAAAACCTTATTTTCGGCCTACCACCGCGCCAATTAACTGCTGAGCCCATTTACATTATACCTGCAATGCTGATGCCGAGCTTACCTTCCAGTTCAAACAAATACAAAATTAATTAATTAACAAATACATGTAAA
Organism: Ceratophysella sigillata; assembly: GCA_034693865.1. NCBI lineage: Eukaryota > Metazoa > Arthropoda > Collembola > Poduromorpha > Hypogastruridae > Ceratophysella > Ceratophysella sigillata. The sequence continues at coordinate 4,499 of JAQFXY010000407.1, read as the reverse complement.
TTCCGTCAAAAAGGTACACATGCCAACTTATCTATGCTGTTCTCTTGAAACCTAACTTGCGCTTTCAGACACCCGGCTGTTCCTTGTTGATAGCGATACCGAATGCATAAATATTCCATATATTTACACAGAAATGTTGATTTATTCATTTGAATCGGCGTTCATTGATCGCAGTGCAGAAATTATCTTCGTCAGTTAGGTCGGTTTAGAAATAAACTTTGTCTGTTGTGGCGTATTTAATATTTACATCGGTTTAAACATGCCCTATGACCTGAAATCGATAGCAGTTATTATTAATGTACACGTGGAGCAGCAGTGATTTGTAAAAGTATATATTCTAAATTTAGCTCACGTTCGCGTGGATGGCAAGTGGTAATATCAATTAGAATAAAATGCGAGTTAAAATATGTAATTTGCATTTGCATGTGGATTGAAGCAGAAATGAACGCGGACCTCGTCCATATTTAATATGTTTAACGACCAACTGGAAAATGAATATATTATCAGCTAATGAGATGATTAAGTAGTGGCCTGTTTTCCGTGTAACATTTTTTCAACTAGTATGCTTGTAGTGCTATCCTCCATATGGAAATAGCCAACTATAACTAACGTTGGCTAGTTTCAATTATTTGTAAACCGAGGAATAAAATGCATTTTTGTATGCGCGACAGTAATTATCGTTCCATAAGGAATTCAAATTGAGTCAGGCTTTACAAACAATGAGCCTGATTTCACGGCATATCTGCATAATCCAGGGATTAGAATGGAAAAGGTTTTACGACTCACCTCGAGACATGATTTACGATAATTGGTCTCTGACCTCTGTTTGTTATACTTGTAAGTGTCACAGAGGACGAGGAGGTTATTTCCAAGCAGAAAGGGGTCCTTGAACTTAGCAACAGGCTGGAGATAGACGTCTGAATTGGAACCCTCCGCCTGATAAGTAGAACTTCCGTCGTAGTTCCATTCAGGCAAATCTGGTAGCATCAAGGAATAATTGTATATATGTATTATAGTTACTAAATTCTAAATACATTGAAAGTTCTTACAACTACATTTCTTGAATAAGTCAGTGTTCGAGAAAACCTTCCACGCTTGCTGAAAAGATTGTTTTGTAAGCATTATGAACAGCTTACAGCTTAAAGTGCGGTCTGACATGTACAGTAGAACAAGATGTAAATTATTTGTAATTTCGGTACTGATGGAGTAGGTATGCGATCCGAGAGCCCGTGTTGGTCGCAAACTTTTGGGATCGCACACTCCAGCAACTTTTTTTTCTCTTTTTTCCCTTCCTCTCTTCTCAGGTATGCCCACGGTCACTGCTTATGTTTATTATTTTATACATTTAAAAAATAATTATTATTCAAATCAACAATTCTAAATTCAAGCTATAAGTATGACCTACGCTTTTTCGTCTGTTCTTCTCATCAATGCTAAAACACAGTGGTTACTAACACACACTGCATATTGCAGCTGTTATGCATTACAAGTTACACATATTAGATTAGTTACACAGATCGGATACTCGCTTTGGCATAATGGAGAGAAACAGAAATATCATCAATTTCAATTGTTAATTTGAATATGACTTTGTATTATTGTATTACATGTATTTCTAAATATAATTATAAAAATAACAATAATAAGCATAATACGCATAAACCTGGCTGGACATGACTGAGTAGAGAGACGAAGGGGAAAAAGAGATAAAAAGTTGCTGGAGTGTGCGATCCCAAAAGTATGCGACCTACACGGGCTCTCGGATCGCATACTTCATCAGTACCGTAATTTCTAACAGTAAATACGTTGATTATGATATGTATTTGTATTACATGTACAATATTCTTTACAAGCGTCAACTAGAATGTAATTATACATAGTTACTGTCGTCGGTAACAGGTTGAAGCGTCACCGGTTATTCGAGCGACTTTTACAGAATTAATATCATTGCCGTGCACGACTATAAAAAAATGCAATCAATTATGAGTAGTATGCCAATTGTGAACGTTTTGTTCCTTCCTATGATTTCTGTTTTGACGCTTTGAAACACTTTGTAATAATTGATAGAGACACAGGAAAGCGACAGGAAACAAAGCGTAATGCAATTCTTAATAACATTATTCAGAATTACGAGTTCAATACGAAGCACTTCATACCCGCGAAAGTGGTTAGAACAAGATTAGGTTGTGAATTGTGGTAAGGTAAGTTACAGTTAGGTGAGGTTTGCCGCGGCACAACCGAAGCGTGTTTTAAAAATGTTTTTGTGATTATTGCTTTCAGGATTATGACATGGGATCGTTCAATAAGCAGGATGTAAATGTAGGAACAATATAAATTCAGATGCGATTTAGAAAAGAAAGGAGCTTCGAGTTAATGTCACTTACCGCTGACGTTCTTGATTGGTCCAAAGATGGTTTTGGTTTTGGACCTGAGTCCCTCACCCGTCCCGTCGATCCAGATGTAGGTGGCTTGAACCACATCGTCCGGAATGGGAAGTCGGAGGTAGCGGTCAAGGACGCTCTTATTGGTGGCCGAACTGGAGCCCACAGTTAAAGACATTCTCGAATGGGAACTGACGCTAACCTCAAATCAAAATAAGAAATAGTTCCTAAGGCAGATTGACTTGGCTCTTCTGTTCAGCTCAGAAAAACTTGTTTCCAGCTTGGGATGTGAACCAGGAATGCTGTATTTGGCCTTTGTTCCTTCTCTCTATTGTTATAACTTAATTGCTTCTGGCTGGATCAGGATCAGGAGATGCGGAGAGAGATTCTAAAGCGTTGCTTCGAGCCGGATTCTTGCTGGGAACTGAAGAGACGCTTTCAGACTGAACTTAGAACTTAACTGGAGTTTCTGGCTTGGTTTTTGAATTTGAATAAGAAAAGGGGACGGGGACTTTTTTTGAATAGCTTACTTCAACTAAAAAAAACTCCCTGCAAAATTGTTTGTGCTTCGGGCCTTTGTTCCTGTGAACTCAACAATAACGCAGTGCGGAGTGCGGGTTGTAGGGGATGCCGAACTTATACTTTGCAAAGCTGGAGGGAAGGATACTTAAAATTAACGTACATGCCAAATCTCTGTAAATGGCTACATTTATTGCCTTTTCGTATCCCGGGGCTTTGCCTTGCCTACAGCCCATTGTCATGCCATTTGGTGTTTGCTACAAATACGGGACCAACAGATATCATACATATGTATATCATACTGGCATATTACCTTTACCCTATGTATTTGTATTGTATATGCATGTAGTTTGTAGTTAGGTCTAGGTTGACGAAAGAAAAATAAGGTTGACTTAGTGGCAAGGAAACTAGTTAATTAGGAAGGAGTATAGTCATAATTACATTGTACTTACTGAAAATACTGTAGTTTAAAGTCCTAACATTTTCCAGGGGAACACGAGCAGGATGCATGCTCCATAATCCATACAAACGACCGGAAAAAGCCTTGACGTTTCTAAAAGTATAAAATATATCTATCAAGGAAAATGCATCGGTAATACTGATAATACATACGTATTTACGTATACATAGCTGGAAATGTCTGCATAAATTCCTCAAATAATTTCGTTCCTATTTTGGTAAACGGTAAACTGGTCTGGTTTTTAACTTTTTCACGAAATTCCAATCGAACGCTTCCTGAAGCAGGCTTAAAAGCCGAATTTGCATTCCATTATACATGATAGAGGGTTTGATTTGTTTTTGTTTTCAAAAAGGATTTATAGTTAAAATCCGTTAGGTGTATTACTTGGGTATTTAATGTTTCAACCTTTTTGAGTTAAGTCTTCAATGAGCAACGGGTAGGGTGACGGGAAATAGGAAATAAAGATGTGATTAGCATAGCACTGTTTATTGCCGGTTATTATTGTATTCCGGTGCTTTCTATGTAGGATCCGAACAAGGGGGGTCTGAGAATTTGTTTGAATCTTTCCAAAGTGCTCTTGGTGATTCGGAATTACATTTTTGCTAATATTTAGTCAAACAAAGCATTTGCGTTCGACCCTTGCCATATTGTAAATAACACGATTGTTTTCAACTGAACAACGTCAAAAAGATTAGATAAAAGAAATTCACCCGAATCCATAGATTCTCGATAGTTTGTCTATTAACCTCAAGCAGTAAATTACAGTTGGGTTATTGGAGTTTACGAGTTCTGACCGTTGGAGTTGATGATTGCATTGCAAACTCTCATTACTGTAGAGCCAAAAAGAGGAAGTAATACCCTGGGATGACGCGCTCTCGCAGGACAGGCAGGCGGCAAGAAAATGGTGGGCTGAGTGCACAAAAAAAGCTAACCTAGTCATCTTATTGACAAATATATAACTTATTATTACAGCTAGTTCATGTATTCGTTCCAGGATTTTGTCTTTTATCGTAGTAGGAGATCATACAATAGAGATGGAGCCACTCGCACGGCAGTTCTAAGTACAAGGATCATTTCAGGCTCGTAACATGAAAGCATAAGCGCAACCCACTCTGACGTCATGGCACTTTTTTATGGCT